>JAMKCH010056315.1:0-50957 GCA_023653785.1 Ophioderma brevispina
GAAGTGAGCAAAGCAGCCATTTTTTAGGATTATTGAGAATTCATTCAAAAATGTCATAGTGAAGGAATCATTAAAACTTGTGGCTGTAGTAACACTCATGATAATGGTATCCACTATTACACAATCTAATGGCTGGTAATTAAATGGCAGACACAAAATGCATGCATAATTATAAATTGAAGGTTGGTGACCAAAGATAAAAATTGGACTTTTAAAGATTGCTATTGTATGAGCAAGGCCGAATCAAGGTAGAACAGTATTTGCATCTGAACAAGGCTCGTGAAGGAATGGGCTATAAATGACCATCACTTTTATTTATCAGTCCAGCAAGGGCAAAATGGGGCACATTCTTTGTATAAGAAAAATGGGGAAAATCTCCCATTATAGGTCCTTTCCATCCTAAAACTAAGAGCTGAGAGGCAAACAAACATGAAAACTACATCCCACTAAAAAAGGACATGTGTCAGTATGGGATTGAAGCCACAACCTTGCAATTACTAGGGGAGGTCCTTCACTCATGCGTCCATTACGTCTTGTTAAACTTTTAATATACACCATGATCATGCTTAGGAATTGAAAACATTCCTCTTATCGCATTTTGGTGTATAGAAAGGCAATCTTTTCCACAAACGAGTTCCTATTTGGGGCCTAAAAATACCTCCTTCACAAAATCATGCACTGTTGTAATTGATTACCCTTTCAAAACAAAACACAAAATTTGGTATAAACAGTCCATAAAGAAATTGAAAGTATATAGTAAATACAATCAGTAAAGAAAATAGGTGTTAAAACAGTAACTGATGCAATCCAGCAATATGGATGAGAATAAAATTGATAAATATAGGAGAACCTATGGTGCCAGAGATTTAGTAATACACAGAAAATGGAGAAAAACTAATCGGTCTCGGACGCATGTGTGCCTGCTGTGCGGTTTGGTATGATAGGTCTCATTTGAGCTTTGACCTTGGACATGTGACTTTGACCCTCATGAACAAATGAGGACCCAATGTTGACCTAGGCATTCAAGTTTGTTTCCATTGACTCAACTGTTTCTTTAGGCAATTTACATTTTCAGCCTATCTTAAAAACTTGACATCACATGACCTGTGACCTTGGGATGTGACCTTAAACGGCATAAGCATATGAGGGATCCAATGTTGCACCATGGTTTAAGCTGGTTCCAATGAACTTCAAATTTTCAAATTTAGGTCAATTTTACATTTTCAGGCCTATCTTACAACTTGACCTCACTGACCTTTGACATGGGTATGGGACCTTTGACTCATAAGCAAATGCGGGGATCCCATGCTTGCATCTATGACTGAGTTTGGTTTAAATTCTCAAAGTATGCGGATATTAGAAGCAAAATGTTAACCCTTTTTCAACAATAACAACAACAACAGACATCAACAACACATGCAGACATAACAACAGACTACATGGACAAGTGTCCCATGTGTCTTCCCCTTAGGGAAGGCACACACAAACAAAATGAGTGTAGCCCAACATGCACTGTAAAAAAATGGGGTTTGGCAAAAGACACTTCACATGTCATCAGTTTTGAGACATGTAGCTATAATTTTAGACACATAGTCATGTTTAAATGCAAGACACTTACCAAATGTCACTTCGCTTTGAAAGGCACTAATTTAACAAGTCATTTTTTGCAAGACCACTTCAGTTTGTAAGGTGGTCCTTTGTCATCATTTGGAGATGTCTGCCTGAAGACAGTCCTGTGTCCTTTAGATTATGTCTTATTGGTCTATGTTCTTTTATTTCTATTTTTTGAAAGACATGTCTACTGCCAAGACATGTTCAAATATAACACTAAGGACCACATTTTATCCCAAGGTGGACAGGAAAACAAAGTGTGGATTCAGAAACCAGACTCAAGTCATAGACATCATCCATGCAGTTAAGCCAAAAGAAATGTCATAGCTGGTCACATGGCATGACAGAGTGAGGGAGATGGACAAGTAATAACGGAATGGAGACCTACAAATGGATAAGACATTCAGGAAGACAAAAAAAGTTAGATGGAGAAACAAGATCACCCAGTGCCTAGGCATAACCTGGATGAGAAAAGCTCACAAGAAAGATATCTTGTGGGTCACATCGGAGAAGCCTTCATCCTGCATTGGATCAATGGCTGGTGGTGTCAGAGGAGAGGATGAGGAGGAGGAAGAAGAGGAAGCGGAGGAAGAGGGAAAGAGAGGAAGGAAGAGGTAGTAGCGGGGAGGAAGAGGAGAGGAGGAAGAAGAATGGCCAGGAGGAGAAGGAGAGGAAGAGGAGGAAGAGGAGGCAGAAGAGGGGAGAAAGAGGGAAGAAGAGGAGGAGGAGAGGAAGGAGGAAGAGAAGATGAGGAGGGCAGAAGGAGGAGGAAGAGGAAGCGAGGAGGAAGTGGAGGAAGAGGAAGTAGGAGGAGAAGAAGAAGGGGAGAAAAGAGGAAGGAGGAGGAAGGAGGAGGGAGAGGAGGAATAGGAGGAGGAAGAGGAGGAATAGGAGGAGGACGGAGGAAGAGGAAGAGGGAGGAGGGAAGAGGAAAGAGGCGGGAGGGGAGGAAGAGAGAGAAGGGCGAGGAAGAGGAAGAAGAGAGGCGGAGGGAGGAGGAGGAAGGGGAGTGGAGGAGGAAATATATGGTTAACAGATCAACTGCAGACTGGGCAGAAACACCCTTGTCAGAATGAGTGATAAGTACACATACACAGTTGTTATGTTATGGAGATCATTAGATTATCATTTGCCATTTATGTGGGGTTGGTGTGTATTCCCGTAGGATGTTCATGCTAAAATTGATTTTGTTGCTGTTTGGGTTTCAATAGGACCCAAATTATCAGAAAATGGCTGGGGTGCCAATTCCTACTGCTGCCCCTTCTTCAAGGGGGACCCCCCCCAAATCACATATCACATTCCACTAAACCCGCACAAAATATACCCCCCACTAAAGCCTCACCTAACCACAATTCACTACACAAAACACACCTCCAAGTGCATCCTTCGCATCAACCCCTATATCACCCCTTCGCCCATCCCGACTTACCTCCCATCAACCATCTAACGACATCACCTCTCACAACAATTTACACCACCTTAAACATCTTCTGTCTTTTTTCTTTTCTTCTTTCACCATAATTATACCTCACACAATAATCAGTTAATCACAAAAAAACAAGAACAAAACAAACAAAAAAAAAAAAAAATAATGTGAGTACAGGGAAAATTTAAAAATAGAGTCAAAATTGTGTTTACTGGACACGAACGAGTTCGTCAGTCATAAGGATTAAAAAAGTAATATTTGCTAGGTTCCAACCTTAGTTAAAGCGGTATAGCCCATAATCGGTTCCAAGGCTCACCCTGGGGTTAAATGCGCGATGTTGTGAACGTGGGTGTCAAATAATTCCTTGTGTCATACTGAAACAGAAAAATGATTTTAATTGATCTTTTTGATCACCATTACGACATCCAGGTAAAGTTCTGGTGACCCCCCATAGGCCATGTAAACCTTTCGAATTTTGCTATGAATAGGCCAACCAATGTCCACACACTGTAAAATAATCATTTTGGCATCCTGTGAGGACAATTCAAACAACTATCACCAGTTTCCAACAAAACTGATCATTAGGTAAATCTTACCCCCAGGATGTGACCTTGAACCATTAATGGGGCTATAGCGCTTTAACTAAAGGTCGAACCTAGCAAATTTGTATACTTTTTCTAATCCTTATAAGTAACCAACTATTTATGACATTAAAACACCATTCGACTCGATTTTAAATTTTTCCCTGTAGAACATTTCCCCCTTTGAGAGGGCATCAGTCGAAATTTGCACCCCATCATTTTCTTACTGTCTGGTTCCCTATTGAATGAAAAACAGCAGAAAATCAACTTTAGGCACCAAAATCCTACGGGAACTGGTTCATTGACCAACCAACCCACCCACACATTCTGTTGTGCAAGACAGCAATTAAAGCAATTGCCTTTTCTAACATGGGGATGATATGATAGCAGCAGTTCAAAGCAAGTTTGCGGTTTTCTTTTGTTTCTTTTTTACCAATAAACTTCTCAAATGTTTTTTGGTAAGGTGCTATACCACCGATCAGTGCCAAATTGGAGCTAAAATTGTTCCTCAAAATCGCCTCCTGTCCTAAAGTAATAACTTGATATAACCAGTATCCAATCCCATAGATCTTTTACACATCGTTATGTATCGTTAGCTTTTTTTACCATTTTTTGAGCGGTTTGTGCCAATTATTAGAGAACCACTCTCCAAGATAGACATGTTTGGGCTCATTAAATGCATTTTTCCATGCCGATTTCCCAATTCATATGGTAGTACAATTGGTAACAATATAAAGGCCGACTCAATTTCCAGAGGAGGGGGTTCCTCAATTTTCACACAATCAATGTTTTTTTTTTTGCATATATACAATAATGCTTGGTCCCATAAACGATCCCTAGTGAGAAATGACTAACGCAAATGAAGTCCTGCAAATAAAAAAATCACAGATTTGTTAAAAAATTCTGGATCTGGAATTTTTGTTATACACAGTATCCTATGGCACTGGTTATACTGTACAAAACGCTTACGCATAAAAACAAAAAATCAGATTCAATCTTCAACGTTGAAGCTTTTGCATTTAGCATTTGATTAGCCCATCTTTCGTCCTACTAAGTATAAAGATCACAAAATGCCCCTTTAAAACAGAACTGTCCAAGCATTCGAAAAGCCAAATAACAATATCAGATTGTACACGGTCTATATATTGCAAGTCCATCAGTCTGGTGACATGATGCTGTTAGATGCACAATGTGTGGATCCTGGGTTCTACCAGAATCATTTTTTACCGAATTTCCTATCCCACAATGCACCAACGATTTACGAGTAGATATGCATCACTCCATCACGCTGGGTTTTGTGCGCCTCCTTAAACTACGCGCACATTTTGTGGCTGCAAAAATTTACAAGGCAATCAAAGAGTACTCTTTGCTGGTAAAATTTATGTACAGCAAACGGTTTCCGTGCAGTTATGACAGAAAAATGACTGTATGAACACAACACACCATAGAATATCATATGTGCTATTTATTTTTCTACTCGTACAATCGTTGGTGCATTGTTGGATAGGATTTTGGTAAAAATGATTTCCCTGCAGGAAACCAGATGATCATGAACCACGTATTTGTGTTGAATTGCCATCACAGTATTTCATCATAACAATAATGCCTCGATCTCAACAATGTGCAAGGTATATATCCTTAAGGGATTATCAGCGATTTGCTAATCCGAAACACGAAAAAATCATCAAAATTCATTTTTTAATATTTTTGTTACTGGCATGTATATTCGAACATAACCGGCAAGTGTTTGGCTTGAAATCCGTTTATTAAAGCAAGGCAGTACTACTTTTTATCTGATTCTGTAATTTTTCTAATTACGTGCGGTATCAAAATTCAACTTGAGATCAAAAACCTTTCACAGATTTTCAGCGTGATAATTGTGCCTATGATCACGCAGTTTGTACCTACCAACACCAAACATTATTGATCTTTACATTTATTCTGTACTTGTGTAACCCCATCATCTGTTTTATACAGATTTTGAGACTCCTTCGCTGTATGTCTATTGCGGGAGACCGGGTATGACAAATTTCCTCAAATATTTAATTTGTTTTTCCCTATTTGGTGGTTTTTTTCTAACATAAAGCAGTTATATGAATTGTACATACCTATACCCTGCATTTTATAACTTAAAAACTGCATTTCCACATTTTTTTTCGATTCTCTCTCTCTTCGTATTAATCGCTGCAATAATCCTTTAACCCATGAGTACTACTGGTGATATGGTCACAACTGATCTTATATGATTTTATTATCCAATCAGCAACACTGTAAGAATGGCAGTGGCTGGAGAATTCTTGAGAGAGCTGTATATTTGAAAGCTGCATTTCAACTGGTTACAGGTGCTTGTTCCGATCGTCTTTGGACCCCACTGATTTACCCCGGAAGTAGTATCGATTTTGATATCAGATTAAAGGCCATATTTTTTCTTATTGGCGTCCTGAAATTTGAGCCCTCAAATGCCATTTCATTCCCAAGATATACCAGAACCGGCATTTTAGTGGTTAACCATCTAAGAGCACAGTATTGAATAGGTTTTGCAACAATGGATTATTGCGTCTACGATCAAAACGCAAGTTTGTTTTCCACGGTACTACGACGGGGTGTATGTGCTAGTTGCTAGTGCCAGGCTCTCTACATTAGAGAACACAATTCACATAAATCGGACCAAGCAACTTTGAACCTGAAATGAAATCAACTTATATAATAATTAGCCAATAATTGTCATCAAGAGGCAGTACTAACTGGGTTAAAGTTTACATTGGTCAGATGGGCGTTGTGTAAAATAATAATTGAATAATTCCGAATGATTTTCCAGAGCCTGACATGTACACCATGAGGTCCTTGACGTGTAACGTTACACTTAACACATGTCAGCGTGATGGATGGAAGTGGAATCCGAGGTTGTCCGACCATGACGGAAAAATCATCACTTCCTGATGGTCGAGATAGGTTTGGAATTTGTGAACTCCATTATGGAATGGGCAGAATCCATTATATTTCAAGATACTGAGTGTAATTGTAATATTGCGACCCAATAAAATTCAATCAGGCTTATAAAAGTAAAAAAAAAATCATTTCCATTTCTGTAGATCAAAATACTGCATTTTTTCCAGAGTATGGTCACTAATTTCAGCTCCAAAATAACCCTAATTGTGATTGAAGACTGCAAGGTAATCTGTTTCCAATCAAATCTCAATTCAGAAATTGAAGTATGGACAAAATATGGCAATAAAATTCAAGCAAAATTTCAGTATGAAGAAAAATTTAAAATTGACCAATTAAGGGGGTGAGACTATTGGTGGTTTGAGTGCATACATGATGGCTATTAAAAAAACAGTAAAACTGATATAAAATATATCAGTAAAACTGATATAAAATATATCAGTAAAACTGATATAAAATATATCAGTAAAACTGATATAAAATATATCAGTAAAACTGATATAAAATATATCAGTAAAACTTATATAAAATGTATCAGTAAAACTGATATAAAATATATCAGTAAAACTGATATAAAATATATCAGTAAAACTGATATAAAATATATTAGTAAAACTGATATAAAATATATCAGTAAAACTGATATAAAATATATCAGTAACTGATATAAAATATATCAGTAAAACTTATATAAAATGTATCAGTAAAACTGATATAAAATATATCAGTAAAACTGATATAAAATTTACCCTCATCCATTAGTTGTTCTGTCGGTTCAGGTAAATGTCAAGTTAGAGGTCATTTTCATGAGATGGCACTATTTTCAGGACTATTTTATCATGGATGGACGTAAGTTTGACGTTTCCAGCTCAGGCACTAAATTACAATCAGGGATCCTAATTCTAATTGCAAAATCACTTCTTTTATGACAAATATGCATTTTTGAACATTACCACTCGCAGGTAAACTGTGCAAAAATATCAAATTTTGAGAATTGGGGGCGCTCTTAAAAATATGCTGTTATTGCTTTAATCTATCTATACTGAGATTGAGAAGATAAAATGTATTTCTTTCACACAGGAGATAAGCATACAACGCTTAAAGGTGCATGTTCGAATTTGCCTCTTGTGCTCTCATAATGAGAGCCTATAGCACTTGCACATACTCCCCATCAAGTACCATTGGAAACAAACTTGCTGTTTTGATGGTAGAAGCAATAATGCATATTGCAAAGCCCTATTAAATACTGTGCTAATATTGATGGTTCACCATTAAAACAGCGTTTTTTTATATCTTGAGAATGAAATGGATTTGAAAGCTCATTTCAGGATGACGATGAGATAAATAAGGCCTTTCATCCCAAAGACAATCGGAACATGCACCTTTAATAAATTACAAAACAAAAAGATTGTACAAGTAGATAATGTACATAATACAAGATGAAAAAAGCCAAAAAATTAAAATACACATGCAAAGCAAAATGATTTGAAGTTATTATGCATTAAAAATTATAAAGTCAAAAGGTTTGTACAAATATACACATGATTACAAAATCAAAAATATATGTAAAGTTACATGTAATATGACTAATTATGTACCATTATATGCATATGATGTTATAAATCACAAAGTCATACTTATATGGAATGTAAAACTGGGTAAAATATACAATAAGGATACATATTAAAAAGAAGAGCTAGAGCGGTTAATAATAGCATTTGCATTGCTGAGCTGATAGAAGACCCATATAGTATCAAAGTTACAATGAACTCTGCATTAGACTAGTCCACAATTCCAACAGCTCTTGTGTGATAATTACATTTACTAACTTTTACAGTCCATAAAAATATGTTTGCTGAGTTAAAGGACTAGCAGAAGTATTCTTAATTACCACACTTGAGCCAAACTAAGCATAAAGAAGTTATTACATGAAAGATTTTTAGTAACACTACACTCTTAATTGAAATTTGTCAAATTTCCCGTGTCGTTTAATTTTGACACTTGTTTGTGTCAGAGTGACCAATTTATTGGTCATTATGAGGTGGAAAAGTGTGAAGCTTCTTTTTCCGAATCGGAAATAAATAAGAAATCTTTAACAAACTTTCCGAATCAATCAAACCGCAAGCGATGTGATTGGTTGTCCACTGTTTATTGCAAATCTTGCAATCGTGATTGGCCACCAGACTGTATAATTGATCATGTGATCTAAGATCGCCAACACCACGGATCATATGTTTGACAGGAAAAACTTAATGGCACTTGTTTAGTGCAAGCAATGCAGCTGCATTCTCATGTTTTTATGCACAATACATATAGTTTTGCATTCACTAGTTCATGAATAAAAATGATACACACTTCCCAAATTTGCATTGTGTATATTTTCTTTTTGGTGTCAAATTTCCCAATTGCTTTTTAACCTCCCAAATGTGTTAAAATTTGACATAAAAATCTATTCAATTTGACACGGAAATTATTCAGTTTGATATTGATGGTTGTTTATTCCGATTCTTTTTTAACACAAATTTTTTATTTTGATTCGGATTTTGAGTGATTTCTAAAACGTTTCTGTGTCATTTCATTTGACACATTTTTCTGTGTCGTTTTGACCAATAGTTTGTGGTTTCCCGGCGAACTAATTTTCTGTGTCAAATTTGACAATTTTTGTGTCAAATTTAACCAATCAAGAATAAGAGAGTAAAATCTTAAGTTTGATGTTGTTACCCATGGGGGATGAAACTGCAAGCATTTTCCAAGGATAATTCACGAATGACGATAACTAAATTCTCATTATAACCGACCTTGTCCTAAATGGATTAGATTTAGGTTGCTTTAATCTTAATTTGACGAAAGAGTTAGCTCACATTCTAGTAAAATAACAGAATACTTTCGTTTGCCCTGCCATTTTTTATGATTTCAGCTCAAAAGTACTAGTAATTGAATTCTGATCCTGTGTAAGTTTGTTAAAGGTTTTTGTTCCGATTTATGTCTATTGTATTCTCTAGTTGATATGAGAGCCTGGCACTTGCCAACGCCCCATCGGGTGCCGTGGGAAACAACCTTGCAGTTTTGAGGGTAGCAGCAATAATGTATATTGCAAAACCCTATTCAACACTGTGCTAATATTGGTGGTTAACCATTAAAACAGCAGTTTTTTTGTTTATATCTTGGAAGTGAAATGGATTTGAGGGCTCAAATATCAGGACGACAATGTGAAAAATACGGCCTTTCATCTGATATCAAAATCGATACTACTTCCTGGTAAATCAGGGGGTCCCAAAGAAGATAGGAACATGCACTTTTAATATCATTTCAACAAATTTTACCAAATCTAATAAAATGTCAATTTTTTTGCTATTAGCAGTAGACAGCATTTGGTTGAACACGTCTATAGAAAACAACAAGAACAGATAGATAGGCAAGGAGTCCCCAGAGGGTTAATGATGTTCTTGCAAAGACATAAATTTGTTATTTCTAAGACAGCTAGTGGTATAATTAAACAATAAATATGGTGCAATGAAAGATATCGCATATCAGGAGTCCCTAAAAAAATTGAAAGCCCTAATTTTTGCACTGATGTAAAGCTTTCCAACAAAAATATCCCCATCTGAAAGGATTAAGCTGAAAATTATTTCTTTGGTACAAAAATTGTGACATTTCTAATTTCCTATTGGAGCAAATAGTAAATTCAGCCTATGTTTTACATTCAAATATAAACAAATCAAAATCAACTTTTGTTTTCAATAATAGACATTTCTGTAGCAAAATACAAGGTGGGAAATCTATTGCATGTTTAATATATTTGAAATAAGAACCTGGGATATAAAATATGGATGCATGCCTTGAAATCTCTTGTTGCACCTTTCAACTAGGTTCAACTGAATGTTGCTTAACAATCTTACATATGAAAGTGACCACGCGACTTGGCCAACAAGACCTAGTCGAACAAAGCTTGGTTTACCAATGTAACATGGGCACATGGGGTTTTGCCACCATGGTCAACCATGTTAGCCATGTTTTTGAAAAATGGCACTCAATGGGCACCCATGGTCAAAACAATCCAAAGTGACCATGTCACCAATGGTCAAACTCTGCATGTTGTGACCATGTTGGCAGTGGTGCCATTTTTTCAAAAACATGGTCAACCATGGTTAATATGACCATGCTTAACCATGGTTAACCATGGTCACGGTGGGTGGTTTTTTGACCATGGTTGACCATGGCATTACCATTTTTTTTCAAAAACATGTTTAACCATGGCGCAACCATGGGCGAATTGTCCATGATCAACTGATTGCGGGGTGCCATTTTTTTCAATCAGTTAAAAAAAAGAAAAAATCCTATGGTTTGACACATTTTATATACACAAGTTAGTTCTATCTATGTTTAGGTACATTAATATATGTCGACCGAAAATCAACCTACCTTGACTGGGATTGAACCTGGGACCCTTGTATTCCAGATGAGACCTTACCAATTGAGCTAAACCTATCTTGCTTGATAACAAAGGCAAAACGATATAGCATTGTAAAAACTTCAACAGTATGAACACACTAAGTCAAACTAATACCTCATAAAAATGTCGACCACGTCACATGAGCTCAACAGTGGTGCAAAAAAACCGGAAAACTCGAGAAATCCCTGTATCACACTGTGCAACAATTGCACTAACGTGAATCATGGTCAACCATGGCCCACAGATGATGACCATGGTTGACAATGTCAGCTATGTCTAAGCATGGTCAACCATGGTATACCATGGGGACCATGGTAAACACGGTAGACCATGGTCAGGCCACCATGGCTGATCATCGCTGAACATAGTCAACCGTGGTCAGCTGATGTCTTTGTCGTGACCATTGTTGACCAACAAGAATGGTGTGGCGCATTCTATGTGTACATCATCAGTCATTGTGGGAGTAGAATTTAGGTACAGATTGACTTTGGCTGGAACCAAAAAAACATGTATTGCCATCAATTTTAACCCATTCCATCCACTGTTAATTGTGACCGACCATTCACTCATGACTTTTCTTTGTGTCTTGTTCAGAGCCGAATATACTAGTGGACAAGTGTAATTATTATCATTTCTCCATGATCTCCTAATTAACCTAAAGGCTCGGCAGGATTTTGAATAGTTTTTTTCTCACATTCTTGGGGCCATAGGAACACTGGTTGACCTGGTCACCAGGGTCAGACAATACAGCCATGTGACCCATGGCCATACAATCAGTTTCCTAAATGGTAGGCGACCATGGTCCATACAAGGGACTAACCTTGTTCAACCATATCATACGTAGTTTTTTCCGGGTGCGTGACCATGGTCACAGCATTAATTGAAGTGACCATTGTCAACCATGGTCAAATGAGGTGATAAACATGGTTGACCATGGCCATACTTTAAGTGACCATGGTCACCATGGCCCACAAGGGTGACCATGGCTGACAATGCGCTGCAATGCAAGCATGGTTCGACCATGGTATACTTTGAAGTTCCATGGTCAACCATGGGCAGCGTACGGTGTGACCACACCGGCTGAACCATGTCAGCCTTGCTCAAGCCCGGTCGACAGGGTATACGCACGGGACCATGGAACCACGGTTGACCCTGGTCAAGCCACATGGCTGACTCAGCGCGACCATCGTCAACCATGGTCAGCCATGTCTTGACCATGGTTGACCATGGTTGACCATGCTAGCACGGTTGACATTTTCGCCTAGGCGCTATTGGTCAGATAGCGTAGAGCATTTAACATCCCATGCCCTCATCCTCCAACTGTCTCGCCATCAGAGATATCAATCAGCCAATGCTCAAAGTATTACCGAATCTCTGATTCCGAGCCGCTGAAGCTCTTGCCGCTCTTTGCTCCTTACCATAAGCTAGACAATCTTTAGCGACAGGATAGTACAACATCCGTTTTTTTGCCGACTACAGTGAGTAAAACAATTTAAAACTTCTGGTTAGTTTGCAGGGTAATGCACCTTCACCATATTGACCAAACTTGTTCAATTACATCCCGCCGGCATTGCGGTGATCCTCAGAGACCCTCCTGCCACTCCTGCCCCCCCCCAGCACAACCTGCCTTTTAAAGGTGCAACAAGAGCTTTTTGAGGTAACCCAAATGTTTGCATCAATAATAGTAATTTCATATAGACTGACACTCAATAGAATTTCCTACCTGTATTTGGATACAGAAATTCCTTAAAAGAGAGAAAACAGTGATTCTGATTTGCGGATATTTTCATATAAAAAGAGTATGAATTTTTCGTATTTGCTCCTAAACGCAATTAGCAATTCACATTTTTGTACCCAAACACACATTTCTCAGCAATCCTTTCAGATGGGTTAATTTTTGATGGAAAGCTTTACATCAGGATCAGGTCAAAATCAGTCCTTTCGATTTTTGTAGGGACACCTGATATGTGAAATCTCTCGTTGCACCTTTAAACATCATTTCTGATTGGCTAATTATACCATGTTCAATTCAATAACCAGTTGAAAAAGTTTTAAGCTCTGCCTCTTCAGGCCTACCAACATCCTAACCACAATGCTAATTGGTTAATCAGCAGAGAATACTCACAATGTTAAAGAAAATTAAGCTTAAAGGCTGATTCAGAGATTTCGAAAAATATAATTTTTTGGGTAGCAATTAAAAATAGTCTTCTAGAACTAAAGATAGTTACCTAAAATGCTTTAATTCCAAAGTTATAGATGAATCGGATTTTCCGTTTTCATGCAGTAAACATTTATACACAGTATAACGGTGCCATAGGATACCGTGTATAACAAAATTTCCGGATCCGGAATTTTATAACAAAGTTGTGATTTTCTGTATGAAAGAATTCAATTTGAGCTTGAGTTATTTCACACAGTGATTAGTATATGGACAAGCATTATGTATATGCAAAATACATGATTTGTTTGAAAAATGAGTGCGCCCTTATCGGAAAATCTCTGAGTCAGCCTTTAACTTTGATGGACAAAGAGAAGCTTTTTAAATTGCAGCACCTCAATTATGGAATGCTTTGCCAGCAGAAGATGTGGAACTACTTTCAAGGAAAGTTTGAAAATGTATTTAAAGACAGTACCAGTGATCCACTCGAAGGACTTAAAATATTTGAAATTTGCAGGAGTAGCTTCAAAAAATGAAGGAGAAATCTGTAGAAGTCTCAAAAGTTATTTAGTTATATTTTTAACTGGAAAATTGCCAGAAAAGAAAGCAGCAGTGTTGAAAGATATGAATCTCCATTCAATTACGTGTTGCTAGTAAGTGTCTAATGACTAAAACATCTGATTTTGTCGTCTTTAGGGAGGTGTAGCAAACCCCTACAGCAACATATATGGTGGAGTCTGGCCCAATCGCTTCAAAAGAGAGATGGGCACACCATTCCTGTGTACACAGGTCCGTCCCCTTCACCATTTTTTACATACTAAATCATCCAAAAAAATAAATTATCACAAAAATAAAATATAAACTGAGTGTATTGGCTTACTGTGTTTTGCACAATGAAATGCAATGAAACAGGCCCAAAGCACCCTGCACTAACATGCTCCACACCATTATGTACAAGGTATATCATGACGGAATAAAGCATGCAATCCAACGGGTGCACCGAGCCCGTCTCGCCCTGCACAAAATACAAACGGTGATTGCACTATCGTTGTCATAACAATACAGACAGAACCTGCAACATGCATAATAATAATAATAACGTTAACACGCATGTTAGGGGGGAATTTTAATTATTCATTAGGTTATAATGAGTTCCTTTCTTATTTAAATCAATTAATATTTATATCCTTTGTTATCCAAAACGGGATAAACCGCAATACAAAGGGATACATTAGGGGGAAACAATATTTTGCCCTAAGAGCATTCTGAGTGAAATAACAAAAGCCAATTTTTCCCTAACACAGGGGATAGCATAATAATAATAATAATAATAAAAGAATGAATTTAAAATAAATTGAATTAAAACAACAATAAACAACCCACCCCTAAGGAAACTACCAACTCCCACCACCCCTACCCCCATAACTCCCTTGCATTTTTCTTGTTGTATGTTACAAATATATACAAAACCAAAAAAACAGGTTGCTTGAGCTAAAAAAATCACACAAGTATCATTGCTTTATGAATTGAAAGCAAACTAAGTAGTGGAAATACAAAGTCATTACTAAAACATCAACTGAGAGATATTGACAAATTCTAATGAAGAAAACATGAAATTGGAACAGCATCAAAAATACATGGAGGACTTGACTGAGGTGTTAAATTAATGACACAATGATCCAGATATATTATCTTTGTATTCTGTAATGTATAGGTTGAAAAAAAGTTTTTTCTCTCCCTGCTCTGGGGGAAACTGTTACAAGAAACCATGAATGTAAATATTTGATGAAAAATTGTATGATTGGAAGACCTTAACCCGTCATAGCGACCTTGAAAGTGGGAATCATTTTCAGCAGTGGATGGCTCACTTTCTCTCTTCGAACCCGGCAATAACGCCATAACAGCCAAGAAATCCTAAAGTTTAATATTGTTTTACACGAATGAGACCTTGACAAAATTATGTTATAATAGCAGGGGAGCCAGATCATCCCAAATAGCTATATTGGTATCACCTGTGGGGGGGGGGGAAGAGACACTGATACCAGGGGTTCCAACTTCAGACAGACACAAAAATGCCTATGCCCGAAACCATCTACCGGAACACTAACAATATTTATAAAGGAGTCTAGGTTTGCCGCCGGGCAACGCTAACTCCCTTGCCATACACACGTTAAAGAACCGTCAAACCACCAACAAAAACGAGGCACGTGTGATAATTACGGACAACACACCACCTGCACCCATGCATAAGGCATGTCGTGTGATCTATCTCAACCACTTACTGCACGGGGTCGTGCCTGTACATCATGTGCGGAAATCCGACGCGCCGTGACACGAGGTTGCGACAGTCCAAGTGAATGTAATAACACGAACGATCAAAAATAGCAAAACGGTATAATGGAAACGAGTAAGGATGGGAATGTTTGGAAGAAGTGTGGTTTTACTTGGCCATATCAGCAAGTCAGTAGCAATTAAAGACGATGTCGAACTAAAAACCACTGACAGTTTTCGCTATATGGCCTTGATCTATATGCAACCCAAATTGTACAAGTTGGTATGAAATTATGATGAGCAAAAAAAAAAAATGGGAATGAAATGTAATTGGATAATTTGACGCAGGTGCAAGCTTTCTGTGCTTTGGTATAGCGCTATACAGGTGACCCACACAAGGTTAATTATATTAAGCAGTGGCGTGCTTTTCGATATGGTCTAATGATGTTGTTGTAAAGAAGCTGGTGGTGTAATGGCCATTTTGAAGGGGTAGTGTAAGCAAGTTAGAGGTCACGAAGGTTATACATAGGTCCAAACATGAAAAATATGTCTAGTTTTGTAGCAAAAATTATTACAGAAATAATGTAGTTTGCAATTTCTTTGGCCTATGGGGAGGAGGAAATATATGGCTGAAACCTGTAAAAAGGTCAATGGTGAAATTTACCCTTCAACTTTTAAAAAACTGGTGTAATTTTATTGAAAATTGTCTCAAGACTAATTTGGATTATCTACAGTGCTTAGGTACTATGATTAATTAACAACTAGATGACAGTTGAAATGGACATTAGACTATCACGGCTTGGTTTTGCTTACACAATTCCAACCCCGTAGGGACAGCTATCCTGCATTTTTGTGTAGATCCTATTGGGTCATTCTATGCCAACTCAATCAAGCAATACTGGTGATATAAGCAATATATTTTTCTGATTATATACGGCACAATATTACTGATTAATAAGCCAATATTTACTGATTATATAAGCAATATTTACTGTTAATCATTCTAAAAAACACATAGTTGGACCATCAACTCAATGAACAGGTGGTTTCTGAATTGTTTACCATGAGAACGGTAAAAAAATGTGTACCAAATGACGATGTGCATGTGTGCCAGGGGACCATCGTGTTCCAGCCTCACACCCAAATCATCAAAATTAGGGATGCATCACAAATCGTGTGGTCAAATTGTGCTGAATGACCTTTGACCACCTCATCTGTTACCCACATAAACCCTTTGTATCAATGCAGAAGCCTACCATATGAAATTGACCATCACTGCACTAAAAAGTTAAAAACTACAGAAGTTGAGAAAGTGTCAACCAAAATGTGTATACTACACATATAATGACCCAAGTAACCCCTGAATGACCTTTGACCTCCAATCTGTTATCCCACATAAGACCCCTTATCTTCAATGTATAACGCTATAAAGTATGACCCTGCCTATATCACTGCACTAAAAAGATACAGTAAGTTGAAAAAGTGTCACCAAAAGTGATACTAAATGTTTGAAATACCACACACCATGCGAACTAAGGTCTTTCCCTATGGCAATCGGATGATTGCGTTTGGCAGGCAGTATGCTGTACTTATCTTGATTATAATATATTTTTTTCAAGGCTTGCCCCCCCACATTGCCTTTGACCAAACTTTCAATATTTCCTATTCTTAGTAGAAAGTACTTCTAATAAGCCAAATCGGCTGTAACTTCCGGTTAATATTTTTAGGACTCCTGACATTTGACCCCGTCAATATTTAAGGAAAATCTTCTTTTGGTAATTTCGAAAAATAGTTCTAAGATATTATTTGATATTTAAAAATAGAAAACATGTTTTACTCTATCAAAATAATTTACGGCAGAATTTGTTATTGGTTATATTGCTGGAATATTTATAAAAACATAATTATTAAAACCATAATCTTGATTTGTCAAAGGTCAGGAGTCCTAAAAAGTGGCAAAACCTTCCCACAATGCATCATAAATCTGTATTGCCGATTTCTCTTATTAAAGCAGCACTGGCACATTTCAGAAAATATGAAATTTCTTCAATTTGCTCACAAATGATAGTCTAGGCCATTGGAAGAATAGAGAGATATTTTACACATAAAAAAACATAGCAAAAGCAGAGAGGGACATTAACTTACTGATTAATAAGAGGCTAAAGACATCCAGGTAATTTGTAGGCTAACTTTTAAGTTTGCTGTAACTTCAACAAATGTGTCTATTACATGACTATCATATAGACTCGTACTCATTGATATTAAAACCACAAAGGTCACAGATATTGTTTTATATATGGAATATAATAGATTCTTCTCATCTGATGGTAAAAGTTCCTGAACTGACAAGGCCTACAACAAGCTATTTACAAAATGCTCATAGTACAGGGGACGCGCACACACGAGCGATCTATGAACACGTTTTTGAGACTGTCATTAGGCCACAAAAAAAATTGTTGTATTGGGTAACACAAAATTGTCCAAAATAGGGTAGGGTGGGTGGCTTACATTACTACATCAAATCATCACACATAGTCTATGTAAGGCCTAAAAAAAAATTGTTTGATTGGCGTAACCCGATCGACCCTATTTTTACCGCCGATACTAAATATTTTTATTTTTTTGTCAAAAATACAAAATTAAAAAAAGTTTTAAAAACACGTAAAACAAATATTTTCATATGTGAGGGTTTTCCATCATGTTTTACTGATATATGGTCATGAAAACGTTGAAATACAAAAACAGGAATTTAATGACATCATACTTCGGTACTCTAAGGATTGCAGGACATCAAAATGACAAATAAAAAGATGTGTTACAGAAAAAGTGAAGATGTGCCCATTTGTTTTTGTATGTGTGTCATATATTTGTGTTCTGGTATGTGAAACCATAAAAAAAAAAAAAATCCGACCTACCTACCCTATTTTTTTTCTATGTTACGCCAATCAAACAATTTTTTAGGCCTAATGTTACTAATATTGATATTTTGACTCTTATTATTGAAAATCTTAAAGAGAAGTTGCCAAAGTTACACCACAACACAAAAAATATTGAGAAAAATCGATTTAAAATCGCGTAAAAAACAACTTGAAAAATAAGATTTTGAAAATAAAAAAAAAGAGGGTAGGTATACTTTTGTACAGGGCTTGATTTTCAAAATTAGGGTCGGGCGGGTTCAGGGTTCGGAAACATCGGAAGAAACAGGTTTCTTCCGGAAGAATGGAAGAAACTGGAAAAAAGGGGTTTCTTCCAGTTTCTTCCAGAAGAAATTGGAAGAAACTGGAAGAAATAAAGAAATGTATGATGAACAACAAACTAAATTACACCATATTCATCTGCTTTGCACTTCAAATCATCAAGGCTACTTTAGTTACTTTACAGACAATGTTAAATTAATTTACAAGTTTATAGCATGTTTAGTATTATAGTAAATTTGTTCACACTTTTGTTTTGTCTTGCAAAATCAAATTATACAGATGATAATTGTAACCCATTTTCCAAATCTTTCCATGTGCACATTCATACTATCACAGTTGTAATTGTAGTTGCAAACAATGAAAAAGCTTTTAAAATCTGTATGGCCAATTTGTTAATTTTAGAACACAAATCATAAAAGTAGCAACGATTATTGTTTTGTTATAAATGTTGTGTAATACATCTAACTTTGTATTGCTTAGTGGGGAGAACCTGGGTTAGAGAGACTTAGTATAACATTTGTTTAAAGAAATTGAAGATGTTCAAGTCTTTACAAGGAGTCTCTGCTTGGCCTTGCTGGTGTGAAAAGTGTCTAATCGGTTTTTTCCAGTAATTGTTATATTAGGCCTTGTGAATCAATGTGAGTTTAATTATGCAATTGCATGGGTTAGGTATGAGGGTCCCTGAATGGGTATTTTAAATTATTTCACTATATTTCATTCACTGTATGATATTAAACCAAAAGTGTAAGTCATTGGCTTTAAAATAGAAAATGTTTAAATGACTTTTTAGTTTCTTCCGCTTTCAATGGAAGAAACTGGAAGAAACCTGTTTCTTCCAAGTGGAAAAAACCGCGGAAAAAAACGTGGTTTTTTCCACCTGTGGAAGAAACTGGCGAACCCTGGGCAGGTTACTCCAATACAACAATTTTTTTTTGGCCTTATTGTTCTTCCCTGAGACTGTCCTTTTATTTTCTGGGCACAGTCGATTGCCATACCCTGGGCACAGTGAATCATGACGTCATCTTGATAGAAAAAAGGGCCCAGCTATTTTAATGACTCTGCTTTTAACCAATCAGATGAGAGGAATCTATATATGAGATATAATATTTCCTGCATTTTGCAGGATTATCCAGAAGGATATTCGCCCCTGCTTGATAGATTTCATCAAAGGTCATATTCGAACTCACAGTGTACAGGCCCTAATAGTTCCGATATCACACAGCTTTTGCCTATTTACCTATTAGGCCCCCCAAAAAAGAGTTTGTCTCAGCGTCCTGTAGCTCAAAACCCTAAGTGCTATGAATTTTTTTAGTTAAAAAAAGCTAATGCACTATGCGGAAATTCTTTTTCTTTTTAATGAATTTTTAGACAACTTTTTTTTTGTCCACTTCACAGCCAGATTCTTTTTCTTGAACACTTTTTTAATGTTAAAAAAATCTCTTGAAAATGTTTTCAAAAAAGAGATCTGGTAAAATGGGATTTTGCAACCGATGTGAGTGGAAAGCTGAGACGAACTTCTTTTTTCCTTAGCCTCAAATGGTGCGTGTTCCGATCGTTAAATTGGGACCCCCTGAGTGACCCAAAGCTAGCATCGATTGGGATATCGGATGAAAGGCCGTATTTTTCATTCTCGTCCCGAAATTTGAGGCCCCTCAAATCATTTCATTACCAAGATATAAACAAAAAAAACACTGTTTTAGGGTTAACCATCAATATTAGCACAGTATTGAATAGGCTGGACCAACATGTATTCATGCGTCTACCATCAAAACCGCAAGTTTTTTTCCCACGGTACTTGATGGGGTGTATAGCACGTGCCTGGCTCTCATTATCAAGTAGAGAACACAATAAACTATAAATCGGAACAAGCCCAACTGTAAAAATCAAACAACCGTTTAGTTTTTATTGGACTTACATAACATTTCAAATTAGGTCCAACAACAGGCTAAATAGCTATAACTTTCTCAATTATGTAAACAATGGGCTGTTCTAACGAATTCCATACACCCTCTGGAGAATGCACACTGGAATTGAGTGTATGTCATCCCAAGATATTGAATTCAATCTATAGATACATTTTAATATCCAAATGGACAAGCATATATCAATATCCGTGATATTGTAACGTGAATTACCATATCCTATGGAAGGCATACGGTCAATTCCACTTCTACATTCCATAGGGGCTTGTGAACGGATTTGTCTCCAAAAATAGGGGCTGGCAACTGAAATTTTGAGAAATTTGCAGGCTTGGGAGCTGAAATTTGGGCTAAAATTCAGCTTCTGAGGCAAAAATTTTCTGAAAAGGGGACCTTAAAAACGGCATTATGCTTCAACTGAGGGTTTTTGGAACTGCTGGAGAGACCGGAAATGGGGGTCTTAAGGGCCGCAACCTACCCTACCCTCTTTCCAATCAGTTACCCCCCCATATGGGGTATTTGAACCAGCATGAAAACTCCTACCAATTCAATGCCGCCAACTCTAATCTTAAACACAAATTACAAGACATACACCAAACTGAAGCCACTACCCTATACCGCTTACATCTTAGGTTAGAAACCAAATTAATAGACCCAAACAAAGATTACTTATGATAATCTGAAACCACCTTGACAAATGCCACACGACCTTTAATCAGACAAAGCCAGTAGTTATTTATACCTGGGGTCAGCATCACTGCTTGTGTGCAGAGTGTGAGTAATTAGGCATACATAATCATCGCACGCCGAGTGATCACCGGCTACTTCATTATGGATTATGTTTGGCAGCAAACACGATCATGCCCTGTCGTCGGTGAGTATTGCGTGCTCAGGTGCTTTGGGGCAGTGGTTTGGAAGGGAAATTAACTTTTGCTGACGCAAAAAGCAGCTACTGAAAGTTGATGATGTCACTGCCAATTTTCTTCACTGGTATTACCCACACGAGCTACCACCGAGTAGACATGGATTACCTACCACTAGACGTACACTCCCGCCGGCCAGGATTCCTTGTATTTTTTGCCGCATAGCGGATAGTGTACACACAGCGTCTGTCTGCACTGTCGTGAGTAGCCTACTTGGTTAACCGGCTCTCAGCGCGCGATGTATTTCTCATGGCCAATTTTTTTTTTTTTTGATATTTTTGGCATATATTTGCATTTTTTTCTTACATGTGCGGGATATAGGGTTTTTGATGATGCCGATTCAAATTTCGAATGGATTTTTCCTAAATAAACGTTCAAAAATGCTAAACAGATCTCAAGTATATAGCGCCCTCATTTCATGAATTTTCATCCACTCTCAAAATGACCACGTGGTTTACCGCGGGGTACTACTTGGTATCTTGCGTGTCTACTCCGGACTGTCTACTCAACACCCACCTTCTCTCCACCTAAGTGGGCCAACTACAGGTAGCCATTGGGGTAGGTACTGCAGAGTAGCCACATTACTGTTTACATAATACTGTGTACTTGTAAGCCTAGCTTGCACCTACCGCCTCGCAATTAGCCCATTGTGTACTGTGGCAGTAGCTGCCGCGGTAGACACCGTGTAGCTGCCGTAAGGCTCACCACGTGAGTAAGAATCCGGCCGTGTACTGTGTGTGTCTAGGAGACTTATCTTTGATGATTTGCTTTTAGGTTGGTACATAAGGATAATTTTGTATGTAAGGCAATTAAAAAAATTGTTTTGATTAAATGGATTTAAACCTTTCACAGCAAAAAAAAATCACTTACGTGAGCTTTCGACACAACTCTGTGTTCTTTAGCAAAGGGAAGATGTTCCTGATGTGGTGTCACAGTGTTTGGTTTGGCGTAACCCGACCACCCTAAAAAACCTGCCCACTCAAAAGTTTTCATACAAGTTAGCACAAAATAAAAAAAATATTTTGCCGACGCAACCCATTATTTTCATCCACAATTTAAAAAAAAAATTTTACCACACAAAGACAAAAAAATAACAAAACAAGACAACAAGCAACTACAACAAGTAAAATAAAAGATCTTTGCTATGTCATTGAAAAATCTTTAAATAGTAGCATCTTGTATTCATTTTAGAGTAAAACTTGAGATCTAAAAAAAAAAAATCTGACCGACCGACCGACCCTGGATATTTTCTCTCTGTTATGCCAAACAAACATATTTTTTTTATGCCTAAGGGATGTGCTTCATTGGGATAAGAAGAGAGCAATGATTAATTCTTGGTGAGTGGCACTTTGTTTATGGAAAATATACTGGCAAATGCCAACATACAGTTTGTTTAAAAAAAAATCTAAATTACTTTAAAATATTGGTCCCAAACACCTTAAAGGAAATTTGTCATAAAAAATAATACTTAGATACACATTACATCCAAACACTTTCTAATATGAAAACATTTCTGAAGTGTGAGTGTTGTACAATTTTTAAGCAAAACTGGAAATAAAATGGCACAATTACATCTTAATCCACCTTCCACCTGGCATTGGCACATTGCCTTAGACATTGCCAATGGCACATGTAAATCCAAGGATCACAGTGGCAGTGTGCTTTGGGAACAGTGGCATACCGAGGTAATCGACCCAGGAGGAGTAAATTCCCATCATCCAGGGGCCCATTCCCCAAACTCATGCGTAACCCTACGTGTATACTAACTCATGCGTATGTACTACATAACATACCTTTTAATACCAGTTACACAGTGCTTTGGACAAATTGGTCCACTCAGGCATGACATAGCATGCACATAGATTTACGACTGAGTTTTGCGAACGGACCCCTGGTGACCTGCTCCAATTAGGACCAAATTTTTTTATTCCTGAAAGGATACCAGTAATGACTATGTTTACAATGGGGACTTGGTGAAGCTATTATTAGCAGTGCAAAGAAGAATGCATGGTATTTTTAATACAGAACCTACAATCTCAGCCAAAATTGTTGGAACGCTTTATATGTCTTACTATAAACTGATCTCCCTCTCCTCCTGATCAATGTTAAAACATGTCATTTTATTCATGCGCTCTTAAAGGGATGAGCAGCGATTTGCTGATCCGAAATATCGAAAAAATTATTTAGAAAAATTGTATTTTGGTATTTTTGTTACTGGCATAGATGTGCAAACATAACGTGCAAGTGGTTGGCTTGAAATCTGTGTATTAAAAGACAAGGCAGTACTTTTTATCTGATTCTGTAATTTCTATACGTGCGTATCAAAATTCAGACTTGGTATAAAAAAAACCTTTCCGTGTGAATATCTCAGATTTACAAGCATAATATTATGCACCCTGACCTGTACAGCTTGGTGTTTGGATTTTGAGACATCATTGCTGTATGTCTATTTGCGGGAGACGGTTTGTCAAATTTCCTCAAATACTTCGATTTTTTCACTATTTGGTGTTTTTGTTCCTACAATAAGGTAGTTATATGGAATTGTACGTACTTATCTTTTGATTTATAAGCTAAAAAAATGCATTTCCACAATTTTTGATTCCCTCGCACAATCGCTGCTCATCCCTTTAAGATCACCCAACATTGATTGGTGGGGAAGGGAAGGGGTCAAGTATTGGGGTTGGTTTCAAGCTTCGCAATAAAAGTTAGTATATTTTCAGTGCAATCTCTATGGTCCATTTAGGCCTTCATTGCATTAGAAAATTACCACGGGTGTTCTAATACTTTTGGCCAGGATTGTAGACCTCAGGATCACACACTATGAGTTACAATATGCTCATCCACCAAGGACACAGTTCAGTGGGTTGTACTTGTACGTACATTGACATGAACTGACCTTGTGTGATATGAATATCATATATCATACCCAAATACCAGGGGTGTATTTTCTAAATACACTGGTGAATTGAGGTACTGAACTGTGGCCAGGGATTGCGATTTTACTAGCTCATAGTGACACTTGCTAATGATACATTTCATCCCATGTTGTTTCACCAATATTAAACTTGTTCCCATATCAAAGACCTGTATTTCAAAAACAATCACTAGGGGAAGGAGTGGTGATGAGTCCCCGGTTCTATTCCCAGCGGGACCACTTGCAGAGATTCTTAAACTGAATATTGCTGCGTAATTAACAGTAAGTTTAAAAAGAGTAGGGTGATTACCCCCAGCTGTCCCACCGTTCTGTCCCTGTGAAATGACCCCAATGGAAATAGCTCCCTGTAGAGGCTTTTCTTGGATTACCCAAGCATTTCACCAATAAATCAATAAATCTTTTACTGTATTTCGGCTTAGTTTTTGTTTCCTGTGTCATACTCTGAATGTTTCTACGGAAAGCCTTTACGCTAAAAAATACATCACTGTCCATGTGTCGGTCTACCGCCGCAGTTTGTGAATGGGGCCAAAGGTCACATGAGGTCACAAAGATCACATCAGGTCACCACATGTCACCCCACCCCGCTCCCTCCTTTCCACGCAGTTAAATCATCGTAGCCCTTACAGAACTCATACAGCATGCAAGTTATTAAGGTTTCACATTTTGACCGCCAAAGGTCCCACTAAGGTCACCACATGTCACCCCCGCCCCCTCCTTTCCACCAAGTTACATGACGCAGGGGCGGATCCAGGAATTCTCAATAGGGGGGGCGCCCGGCACTATTCGCTTTTACAATTTTCCGGCTCGCTTCGCTCGCCGGGTGACCCAATTTTTTTTCATACGGTTCGAAATCTGAGAGCGGGGTGGGGGGTGGGAGTTTTCAACGCCTATATTTTATATTTTTCCATGCACCAAGCACAACAACACAACAAAGAAGAGTCCGGCCCCCCCTGTTCTTCCAGAGTTTCAACCCAGAGTGAAAACAAATTGTGTATACCCGGCGCCCCCAAATGTCCATGTTTCCCAATATACAGGGCGTCCGTAAGGGCATTTTTCATACATCTACAGGCGCCCGTCGCCCCTTTGGTTTGCAAAAAAATAGGGGGGTCGCGGCGCCGAGTGCACCCCCCTAAATCCCATATGCATGACCGTAGCCCTTATGGAACTCATACGGCATGCAATATATTAAGGTTAACATATTGGACCACAGACATGCACACACAGACACACACACACACCCAGATACACAGACATATGACCAGAGTAACTCCAAAGTGGCCTCTGTAATTCTTGCAGACTACACAAAAATGGTAATGAAATTTTGTGAACAACCTCACACACTATGCTTCTCTATATACATACGCCAAGCAATCAAAGCTGACAAAGCTCTGTTTGTTGTTAAAATAATTAAATACATACATTTTTGATTGACAAACAGACCTTCTTCCCTAGCCGCTTGTTCTTTTAATCTAGTATGGGGAATCTTTCTGGAGTTCTTAAATTGGGTGCCTAGTTCACACCGATAAGAGCAAGTTTTCCCATGTTCAAATGTGGGTACAGCCTATTCAGTTCCCTTCTATTCCCATGATTCTCAAGTTCACACCCATGAACAAACCCTGAAAGAGCTCTCTCCTTAGCTAAGGGCTCTTCCGAAAAAAATTGCAAAAAAAAAAAAGCAACAGAAAAAAAAATAACAGACCTGGCAATCTTCCTTATATTGAAAACAAATACTGCATTCAAATTCCCCGCACATATACTCGAGAATCCAAAATCAATCTCAATTCTGAAATAATGTCCACATTTTATTACATAGTACGATCAAATATTCATGTTTTTAAATGGGTCATACAGCTAGACTTACAAGGCAATTCAAAGACCCAGTTTTTAACGAGTACCTCTACTTCTACTACTTTCTATACACCCTCAAGTGGGCATAAGTTCCTATTTGCTTGTGTGTTTGAGTAAGGCTTAAAAGCTAATGGAGGCATTGTGCTTCAAGCCTTCATGTTTTAACAAATATTTTTCTCTGAGAGTATTATACACCACACACACGCAGCTTTATGAGGGACTTCCTGTATCTCGTAACTCATGAATAAAACCGAACGTCTTTTGTGCTAAGGCAACTGGAGCTGTTGACATGGTGGGGTTTTTGAAATGACACAGTAAAGGAAGTGGCAGACGACCTGCCTTTCAGGGTGTCACTTTACAAATCATAAAAATTGGTATAACTGATGGAATTGGGTCCAAGGGCCAGAATGATAAAGGATTTTGACCTTTCCAATCTCTTCAAGGAGAGTGCGCTGGATTGTTCTCACCGGTCGATATCAGTGCGTGTTAGAATAACATGTCTGGTAAGCATGTACCCATAGCCAACAATCATACAACCATATGTGCCATTCTCAAAAAAGTGAAACATAGAGTTATTTCATTCTTGGATCCACAATTGTTTGTCATTTGGCTTAAATAAAGTACCGTGTTAATGTTCTTTAGTACTTTGCGAGATCTACACTGACATAGATATTTTTCTTATACTTTAAATATCATGATCTCGGTCTTTTTACTCCAGAACACCTAAAAACCTGCCAAAATGTGTTTTCCGTAGCTCTGTGCACGTACTTTACATGTACAGTTTAACCTCAATATCAAATATTTTATTCATACCAGTGGTTTTTTATTTTCTTAAAATGCATCAATGATATATGATAGGTATCAATCTTCCAGATAAATTTTTGTAATCTACAAAAGCCAATATATGGATTCCGCGAAATCATTTATATTACGTTATCAGTGTATAAACTCAATTTATTGAAAATGTACTGCAAAGATAATACCTTTTGCATGCTCAAAGGCAAAATATGTATACATTTGTAATTCATAACATCAAAATGCTTGTTGCAATTGGCCTCGTTAAAAAAATTTTTTTTGTTATATTCCAAAATTCAATGGCGTCCGTTTTAAGCAGTAGTATTACGATATAGGCACATCGAATTAAGTCAGAGTTTTATACTACTAAAAGATATACTTGGCTATAGACACACATACGTGAACTTGATTAGTCGAATAATTAGGATTACCTGCACTCGCCCAAGTATTTGACACTGAAACGCATCAAAATGTAATTACGTTACTTATATATTACGTTATCCAAACGAAGACGAAATACCGGAACTCTATTAACGTCGCAGGTAATTTTTTACGCTTCTGCCAATGCTCCTCGAGTTTGTTGAGGAATTGTTTGCACCAAAATAAGTAGTTAGTCACTTTCTTTAACCGATTTTACCCAAATGTTTTTGCGTAATAATATACAGCACGGCAGGGTACACATTGTGCTGGTTTTGTGCACTTTGTGGTAATATACTAGGGAAGTATAATGTCCTGTAAGTATTGCAACAGCCGTATGCGTGCAGTGTGCAACGGGGCTATTGTACACATGCTATTAGGTGTGGGCTTTATAGGGGATTTAGTTGCACATTAGTGGCTCATGCGTGAGATAACGTATATACGCAAAGTTTTAGGGCTTATTTAAATCTCTTTTTGTTACAATCATTTCTTCACAAGTCTTTAAAAGGTCATGGTTGAATTATAGAATTTGTGGTGAATGATAGAAACAGAGAGTTTTTAGTCGTGACTTTCCCGCAACTAATCGATAGGCCAAAGGAAAAGAATATAGGCCTATAGACCTCAGTGTCGTCTGTTTAAAATACCACTGTTGCCAGACGTAATGATATGTATAATCTTGAACATATTATATAAACATCAGTAAACTTATATTTAATTCTTATTTTTTCGCGGTATCGTAAAAATGAAACGAACTTCGGATGGAGACTCAACCTCTGACTCAACGAAGCTAAACGGCGTCCAGAATATTAGATACCTCAGAGCTGAAATTTACACCCGAGGCACAGAAAATGCATGGAATATGGCTGTGACTTGCGCCAGCATTCAATCCGATTACAAATTGAAATTAAAAAAAATGGCAGCCGCTGCTCTGTGGGAATAATGGCGATTTCAAAAAGAAAATAAAGTGATAACAAATATGACACGTATTGGTATAAGGGCAAAATTGGATACACATACAGACGTACGCGGTGTGAAAGCAGTAGCTTTTTGAAAAGTCATTAATTTAGAGATAAGCCTACGATTGGTTTTATAAACGAACAAATCCCAATTCGAAAAAAATGGAAGCTATATTTTGTCATTGCTAAGTAAAAAACAACCTATTTACTTATTCACCTGTCCCGTTATTAAGCATTTGAAAGTGGATTTTAAAATACCTTTATTACTGTATTATAAATGTATATTCGTATCCATACCATCAACGTGAAAACGAAGGATATTGACATATATTTACATCGTACCTCATGCAAGTGATAATTGGATTTTAAAAGAGTTTAAATAGCTTATCAAGGCAATAAAATTTCAAGCCCTACGAATATAGGAATACTATCCGTGATATGGGAAAAAAAATCTTGTCTGTTTTGAAACTTTCATACTATCGATAAAAATACAAAATAGACGGAGAGAAGGCCTGCCGTTTAAAGTACAAACTTGTATCATACCAGTAAGTGCGTTCACTACAAGCATTCTTGATATGTCTCGCACCATTAAGTGAGAATTCGTGATCACGTGTTCATTTCTTTAAATCAAAATTTATCCTAGATGCATAGCGGATAACGTAATTCACAGGCCCAAACACAGGAAAAAACAACTTAATTTGAAGGTTCAAATGGTAAAAATATGAACAGTGTGTTCAAACTTTTTGTTGTTCATGATGTATGAGATGTTAGCTAATAAAAATGTATGATAAATACATTTTTGCGCGACGTTGTTTTTTCCCACTTTTTTCAAATTGAAGTTGCTGCCACTTTTTGAGAATAGCCCAGATGCCAAAAAAGATAATGCTCGGTATTTTGTAAGGAACTGTGTATGCATTTTCTATCATTTTTTATAGGTATGGAAGCTGTACTAGTACTACTTCTTAAAGGCTGACTCATAGATTTGTCGAAATTCATTATTTTTGGTATATATTAAAAAAAAAAAAAATAGACAGCTACCTTTTGAGCTTAGTTAATGTCACACAGTGATGATTATTGACAAGCATTATGTATAATTCAACCAACTCGAGATGTTTGAGAATTGTGTTCGCCCTCATCGGGAAATCTCTGAGTCACCTTTAACTCTTTTAACACCGTATAACATATAAGTTAATGGCTTTTGAGATGGGGTTGTTTTTTTGCATCTGTTGCTGATTCTAATATGTCCATGACAAGAAGCAGAATTTTGAAATTTTCGACAAACTTGAAAAAATTTGGATCTCAGAGCCAACTATAAAAGGGTTAAGGTGCAACGAGAGATTTCACATATCAGGTGTCCTAAAAAATCGAAAGTGCTGATTTTTGCCCTGATATAAAGCTTTCCATTAGAAAAAAAGTCCCCATCGAGGATTACGCTTGAAAATGGGTTCTTGGTACCAAAATTGTGCAATTTCTAAGTTTGTATAGGAGCAAATACAAAATTTGGCCTTGTTTATATTCAAATATCATATAAGCACATCACAAAAGCATCTGTTTCCTCTTTTAAGACATTTCTGTAGCCAAATACACGGTAAGATCTGTTGAGTGTCCTAATCTATAGAAATTACTATTAATGACACAATATTTGGGTGCCTCAAAATCTCTCGTTGCACCTTTAAAGAAGGAAAGCAGGCAACCAGAGTCCTCAAATTGCATGGCATATGAGAGTACTATATGTCGCATTGGACATCAAATTTGATAACTTGGGGGTGACTAGACTGTAAAGAGTGTATTTGCCTGTAATGTAAACCAATCTTTAACTACACTATGTTTTTTAAAGTTCTGGAACACAAGAAAAGGACGTTTTGGCTTGAGATCTGGCTATTGAAAGTTATTTTGGCAGCCAATTTTAGTGTTAGGAGTAGGGGTTGGTTATGTTTCACGTTAGGCTTTGGGTTTGGGGTTGAGTTTTTGTTTGGGGTTTTATATTGGATTAAAGTTTTGTTTAGATTTTAAGTTATGTGATTATAGGTTTAAATCAGGATTTGAAAAGTTGGGGTCACAGTTTGATGAACAGAGTTTTATGTTTGAAAATATGCAGACCAGACCAAATTATTAACCATGTTTCACTGCTGCTCATTAAAGAATACAATGGTTGTGTCCGCAAAGTTAATTTGCCTGGAGAGATCAGCTACCCCTGTGATTTATTATTTTGATGCACATGCACACATGATTGATTCCTTTTGTCGTCGGAACTATCTGCATGTCACTTTAAATGAATTCCATCCAACAATGGTCTATCAATAGATCATTTTTGCAGTGATAAAATTTGGCTGCTTCTTGCACCTAATTGGAAATTTGATGAGGCTAGAAATTAATAATATTTCAATTAAAACAATAGATAGGTTAGAAGAAGTTCAAGGAGCATTTTTGATTCACAGAGCCCTCGTATCCCTGACTTCCTTAAAGTCCTGACTCAGATTTCGAAATATCATTTTTTTGTGTAATATGAAAAATAGTCAACTCTAACTAAATAGTTAGTAACCTAAAATGCACAATCCGAAATTTGGAGATGAATCGGATTTTTCGTTTTGATTCAGTAAACATTTATGTGTAGTATAACGTCCCATAGGATACTTGTGTATAACAAAAATATCCGGATCCGGATTTTATAACAAAGTTGTGATTTTCTATAAGACATGATTCGATTTACGCTTAGCAATTTCACACGTGATTAGTATATGGACAGCTTAGTACTGGAAAAAACATGATTTTTTTTGGATTTGAGGCGCCCTCCTCGGCAAATCTCTGAGTCGGCCTTTAAAGGTGCAATGAGAGATTTCAGACATCCATATTGTGCAGTAATTAGTAGTGATTTCATATAGATTAGATACACAATAGACCCTACCTTTTATTTGGCTACAGCAATAACTGAAATGAAAACAAAGGTAATTTGTATCTTCTTATATTTCAATAGAAAACATAGGCTTAATTCCCGTTATTGCACCCCTGTCCTATACGAAATTAGAATTTCACAATTTTTGTCCCAAAGAAAACAGTTCTCAGCTTAATCATTTTGCATGGGGATATTTTTAATAGAAATCTTTACACCAGTGCAAAAATCGAATTTTTACATTTTTTGGGATACCTGTTCTTTAAATCTCTCTCGGTGCACCTCTAACATACTTCAAGCTAAAACTTGCAACGATCTCCCTGGCAGGGAATGTTAAGAGAGACTTTACATTTCTTGGGAATAGAGCAAAAAAAAATTTGGTGAGAGAAAGTTTGCACAGGTTTTCAGGGAGATAACAGGGGACAATTCTGGATACACAAAGTAGAGCCTTTTAACCTTTTGTCCTACAGACTGTCTGGTCACAGCGCAAGTTTGGGAAGGTCTTGGGTGCAAAGTATCATCTAGATTGGGTCAGGGGGTCTGACGGGTACATGTGGAGATGGGACAGATTTACAGACACCAAAAAGATTTTGCTATGACAAATATCCTTTCTGCTACGTGCTGGGGGGGGGGGGGGTTGGTTGTAAAAAAAGAAAAAGAGAAAAGGAGGAGTTCTTTAAGAATAACCTACCATAACGCGACAGCGCGGGTACACCTTTTTTACCAAAAACTAGGCAGCGGCGACCAGCGCGAGTGCATGGCTGTGGGAAAAAATAGGTTGTTTTACCGTGGAGCTGTTTTCGCGGTGTGGTGGCGGTTATTAAAAAAATCAGGTACGCAATACTTGCCGCAAAAATTCTAGTCTGACACTAGGCCTACTCATCGAAAAAATACTGCAACTGAATTAATTTACACCGGATATTTATATTGCAAAATTGTTAGAATGAATGAGTATAGTATTCTTTCAAACTTATGAAGTATTGACCTTTGGTGAGTTCCAAGTGAACACATTGAAGATTTTTACGTCATGTGCACGTGTGTGTTGTTGCGTGTTATAGCCGTTGAGTCATTTTGTACCAAAGGACTAAGGAGGGGTTTGGACCCCCACCTCTACATGTTTAAGAATTGGGCAGCCGGGCGCGACAGTGCGAAGTTCAACCTTTATGAAAAGTGGCCAGCGGGATCCAGCGCGAAAGTGGACCTTTAAAAATAGTCGAATGCGGCGACAGCGCGAAGCTCCAGATTTTTATTAGGCAACAGCGGCGACCAGCGGACAACAGCGCTAATGATGTAATTGTTTCCTAGCCCGTTGAGTCATTTTGTATATCAAAAGACTAAGGAGGGGTTTTGACCCCCCTCACCCTTCCTCTGGTCTAAATGAAAAATTGGGCAGCGGCGACAGGCAGAAGCTCCAGATTTCACCGGCAACAGCGGCGACAGCGGCAACAGCGTGAATGATTGTTGTTTCTGGGTCCATTGATTATTTTTATCAGAGGACTAAGGAAGGGGTTTGGACCCCCACCACTACCTGTTTAGAAAGTTGGCAGCGGCGACAGCGCGAATTGGACCCTTTGAAAAAAGTCGGATGCAGCGACAGCGCGGAAACGCTTCGATTTGTAGGCAACAGCGGCGACAGCGGCCAACGCGCTAATGATTGTTGTTCTAGACCGTTGAGTCATTTTGTATCAAAAGCCGAAGGAGGGGGTTTGGATCCCCCACCTCCTCCTGTTTAAAAATTGGGCAGCGGGCGACAGGCTGCCGAAGCTCCAGATTTTACAGGCAACAGCGGTGGACAGCCCCAGGCAACAGCCGAGAATGCTTTTGTGTTGTATTCATTTTTAGCAGAGGACTAGGAAAGGGGTTTTGCCCTACCTCTACCTGTTTAAAAAGTCGGATGCGGAATCAGGCGAAAATGTATCTTTTAAAAAAGTCGGATTTGCGGCCGCGACAGCGCGAAGCTCCCGATTTTGTAGGCAACAGCGCCGACAGCGGCAACAGCGGTTAATGATTGTTGTTCTAGCCAGTTGAGTCATTTTGTATCAAAAAGACCTAAGAAGGGGGTTGGACCCCCCCCCCCCCACCTCCTTCCTGTTTAAAAATTGGACAGCGCGATAGCAGCTCCAGATTTACAGGGCAACCGCGGCGACAGCGCGGGCACCAGCGAGGAAATGTGATGGTTGTTGATCATTTCTATCAGAGGACTAAGGAAGGGGTTTTTCCCCCGAACCTCTACCTGTTTAAAAAGTCGGCTGCGGCGGCAGATGCGGGCATCAGCGGAAATTGTATTTTTTTTAAAAAGTCGGATGCGGCGCCAGCGCGAAGCTCCAGATTTTGTAGGCACAAACAGTGGCAACAGCGCTATAAATTGTTGTTCTAGCCCGTGGAGTATTTTGTATCAAAAACGACTTAAGGAAGGGGGTTTGGACCCCCCCACCCATCCTCCTGTTTTTAAAAATTGGGGCAGCGACCGACGCGCGAAGCTCCAGAATTTTACAGGCAACAGCGACGACAGCGGCAACGCGAGACTGATTGTTGTTGATTCATTTTTATCGAGGGACTAAGAAGGGAGGGGTTTTCCCCCTACCTCTAACCTGTTTAAAGTCGGAGCGGCATCAGGGCGGGGCGAGAAGATCCAGATTTTGTAGGCAACAGCACGGCGACAGCGGCAACAGATCTAATTGTTGTTCGAGCCCGTTGATGGTCATTTTGTATCAAAAGGACTAAGGAAGGTGGTTTGGACCCCCCTCCTCCGTTTAAAAAATTGGGCAGCAAACGGACAGCGCGATAGCTCCCAGATTTGTAGGGCAACAACTTAGAAGGGTAATTAAATTGAATATTTGTTTTTCTAAAGAAAGGTAATAATGGAGTTACGATTCGAGTAAATTTATTGTTAGAAAATATTTAATTGCGGGGTTGAAGAACGATCAACTGCGATTGCCAGTAAAGAATGGGTAAAGACATTTTTTAATTAGGGTTAAAGAACCTCAACTTCACCTTGATTGTTTGGAAAACGGTAAGGAATGATCTTCCAACCTTTAGAAGGAACATTAAATCTTTATTTTTCTAACGGATAAGAATGGATTTTTTGAGGATCAGAGTTGAGTATTGTTTCTAAGCATAAACGATTCCCAAATTTGTAAACACGTTAAAAGAATGATTTCATCTCAACAGTATCATGAAACGTTAAGAAGATTCAACTTCGAAGGATCATTAAATTGCACCATATCCCTTGTTTAACTTCACCTGTGCGTTTTATTCAGTCTGGTTATGGTCAATTGATGATGCCAGGTTAATTATGTTTAGGAAACATTTTAAATTGCGGGTTTAAAAGAACGATTTAACTTCACCCTCCTTGGCGTTGCTGTTTAGCAAACATGCTACATGTTTAAAAACATGTTTAATATTTCCGTTTGTGTTTACATATGATTTATATTAAGAAGGATTACTTTAAAGAACGACCCTCTTCACCAGGGTAAAATTTTATGGTGGTTAAAGAAACGATTCACTTCACCCATCTTCACCCTTGTGTTTAACAAAATGCTCTATATTTACAAAAACGTGTTCAATATATACAGTTGTGTGATTACATAATGGTTTATATTAAGAAGGATATCTTTAAAGAACGACCCATCTTTACCTGTAACAGTTATTTACGGCCTTAAAGAACTTCACCCTTACTAGTTTTGGAAAAGTTAAGAATGATTCAACTTAGAAGTATAATTGAATTGAGTCTTTGAAGAAAACGACCCATCTTCACCTTTTGTTTAGCACACATGCTCAATGTTTTACAAAAAACATGGTCAATATATACAGTTTGTGATTACATATGGGTTTATATAAGAAGATGTCTTTTAAAGAACGACCCATCTTCACCTTTCTTTATGGGGTGTTAATAAACATGTCAAGTCGTGCCAGTAAATTTGTTTAGAAACATTTTAATTGCTGGTTAATAAAGTACGATTTAACTTTCCCCCGGCTTGCATGTTTAAAAAAAACATGCAAATGTTTAAACATGGTTTAATCATTTGCCGTTTGTGTTTACACTATGATTTATAGTAAGGATTACTTTTAAGAACGACCCCATCTTCACATGTTAAAAAATTTATTCTTGCAGGTAAAGAAAGATTCAACTTCACCCATTTCACCCTTGTTTAAAAGATTGTTCAAGATGTTTACAAAGTGGTTCAATATAATAACAGTTTATGTAATTACATAATGGTTTAATTAGAAGGATATTCTTAAGAAGACCCATCTTTACCTTGAACAGTTTATTTCGGGCTCTAAAGAAAACTCGCCCTGTACTAGTTTGGAACACGTTAAGAATGTTCAACTTAGAAGTATAATTGAATTGAGTCTTTGAAAAACAACCCATTCTTACTTGCTGTGTAGAACACATGCTCAATGTTACAAAACATGTTCAATCTCTACAGTTTGTGATTACATTTGTTTATATTAAGAAGGAATCTCTTTAAAGACCGACCCATCTTCACCTTTATTGTTTTTAGAAACACATGTCATATGCTGATTGCCAAGTAAATATGTTTAGAAACATTTTAATTTCGGGTTAATACGATTCAACTCCACACTACTTGCTGTGTTCATTAGAAAAACATTGTTCATGTTTAAAAAACATGCTTCAATATTTGCAGTTTTGTGTTTACATACGGTTTATATTAAGAAGGATATCTTTAAAGAACGACCCATCTTCCCTTGTAAACATTTTAATTTGCGGGTGAAAGAAACGATTCAACTTCACCCTTGCTGGTTTTAGAAAACCGTTAAGAAGGTTCACTTAGAAGGATCATAAATTAATCTTTTGTTTTTACCTTCCCCTTGGTGTGTTTTGTTTATTCATGATTGAGTATTTGTTTTTTCTAAAGAAAGGGTCCAAATATTATAAATTTTGATAGAAAATTGGAACTTTGTTTTCTAAAGGGGGATATAATGGAGTGTCAGATGCTGGTAAATTATTTTTAGAAAAATATTTAATTGCGGGTTAAGAAACGAATCAACTGCCGATGCGAAGTAAATTATGTTTAGAAAAAATTTTAATTTGGGTTTTAGACCGCTTTCAACTTCACCATTGCTTGTTTTGGATTTTGGAAACATGTTAGGAATGATTCAAATTAGAAAGATCATTAATTTAATTTTTGTTCCAAATAGTCTAAATTTTGACTCTACAGAAAACCTGTTAACTTTGTTCAAGAAGAGTGTAGCAGAAAAACGTTGAATTGCGTTTACAAAAACATGGTAACCATGTTAAGAATTTTTGTTGAAAGAACGACCAACCCTTTGGGTATTGTATTTAGAAAACATGTTCAAATTGCGATGCGAGGGTAAAAACTATGTTTAGAAACATTTTCATTTAATTGCGTTGTTTTTAAAGTTAAAGAACATCAATTTCAGTCCTTGCTGTTTTGGAAACATTGAGAGTGGGCGACTTCTAGAAGGAATCATCAATTGAATTTTTGTTTCTAAAGGAGGAGATAAGTTGAGTTTTGACGGATCATCATTGCCGCTTGCGAGTTTAGTTAATTATGTTAGAAAATATTGTAAATGCGGTGTTGAGAATGATTCAAATTCACCCTTGCGTGCGGTTTAGAAAACATGCTCAAGGATTTATATTAAAGAACGGTCAATAATTTGCGAAGTTTATGTTGACAATGATTTTATGTTAAGAAGGATATTTTTAGGTACCACCACTTTCACCCTGTTGCGTGTTTAGAAATAACGCCGAATTGCGATGAGATGTTAAAATTATGTTTAGGAAAAACAATTCATTGCGGGTTGGGTACATGTTAATTGCGGTTAAAGAACGATTCAAAACTCACCCGTGCTTGTTTCAGTTGGAAACAGGTTTTAAATTAATAGTGGTTCTATATACTTAGAAGGATCATTATATGAATCTTTGATTTTATAAAGAAGGAGATAATGGAAGGTCTTAATATTGAGTATTTTGTTGCTAAAGAACATTTTAATTGCCAGAAAACCTGTAGTCTTTGTAAGTAGAAGGAGTGAGAAAACATGTTAATTGCATTTCACCAAAGCATGGGTTAAAATGTAAGAGTTTGTGTTTACCCGTTGTGGACCCTGGCCCAGTTTTTGTATACGTTTTGTAACACATAATTCAGTGCCTTTAGAGGTGGCCTTCAAAATGTTTGCAGGTGATTCGGAAGCCATCTATAACACCAACAGGCAGATATGTGGTTTGACTCATTTACAATGCATTTCATGCTAAATCCGAATGGGCCCAGGAAAAAATGAAGACTTTTTACATTTTTGAGCAAAAACATTGACAGTAATAATTTTGAACGGCGATTTGAGTTGAGTCGCGTTAGTTCTCAAAGATTAAAAGAACGACACATCTTCACTTGTGGTTTAGAAACATATCAATGAGAGCGAGTAGAAAAACATTGTTAATGCGGGAATTATAATGCGGGTTAAAGAACGATTCAACTTCACATTGCTTGTTTAAGCCTCGTCCCCAGAACCCAAGGATTTTCCGGAAGTATCAAAATTTTGTCGTCAACATTTTGGAATCAAAAGAAAAGCTATTATTCTCCTGTACCTTGTGCAATTATGATGTGAACTATTTACTTAAATCGGGCAATCTTCACCCTTATTGTTGAGAAAATATGGTATTTAGAAAATAGGTTTCAAGGATAAATGATAAGTAGTTTATGTTCGTCAAATTGCGTTAGAGAAGGATAAAACTGATAAGAATTGATTTGTTTAGAAAACAGGTTAAATGATAAGTTTGTGGTTCGTTTTTGTGTTAAGAAAAAAATAAAATGATTTAAAATATATATTAAGAGTATTGTTAATGATTAGAGTTTGTGTATGTTAATTGCGTTTAAGAACACATTGTTAAATGATTTAAAGGAGGTTGTGTCGTTTTTGTGTTAAGGATATAAATCAATAAAAAAATATCACACCCGTATTTGTTCAGAAAAAAATGCAGAATTTTAAACATTTTAGGCCATGGGATAAAGGAAACATTGTTAATTATGTTTGGAAAACATTTTGTTTAAATGTTTGGAAAACATTTTATATGAAATTAGGGAATGACTCATTTTCACCGGTACCGGTTTCGGTACCGAAAGTTTTATAGAGATTGCGACCAAAACACAATTGAAACTCAGCGGCGTGGTTAACTTGAAAATAATTGCCTACGTGATTAATGGTCACCGAACTTGCATTTCTGCGTGATTAGCTTGAAAATGTATTTTGTTACCATAATACTACATCTGCAGTCTTGCGCTGTCGCCGGTGCACAGGCAACAGCACAGTTCTACCACTCGGTATCAAGAGGAAACGCGAAGTCCCCAGTTTTGAAATAACGTCATGCCAAAGGTGGTAACCAAAAAATCCCAAACTATATATTTTTTTTTAAATTAAAAAAAAACAGGAAAAATCCAAAATAACCGAAAAATAGTTACCAAAATGGGTTGTAAAACAAAACACAAACTTTATTGAAAAAAAAAAACAACGAAAAAAGGACCATAAGTAACCAAATCGTCAAAACAAAACCCCCCCAATTTAAATTTAAAATTTTTAACTATTTTCCCCACGGCCATTTAGCAAATCACACCCCGAAAAAAGGAAGAAGAAAGAAACCGAAATTCTCTATAACAAAAAATCTCAACTTTAATTATTAAAACAACGGGGGAAAAGGACAAATAGTGTTACAAAATATGCTCAAAATTGTAAACAAACAACTTTATGAAAAAAAAACGAGAAAAGTCAAAATCAGCCCAAATCGTTAAAAAATCACCATCGGAATTTTTTAAAATTGAAACTATTCCCTCAGGGTCCACTTGATAAGCAAGCCACGAACCAAAACTGTTAACTCCTGAAGTTCTGGGGGTTGTTGCCGCTGTCGCCGTTTCCCGTTTGTAAAACAATAGCTTCACACTCGATGTTTACGCCATAACAATAATCCAACGTTCTTTTTAAAAAAAACAACAGAAAAATGCCAAAATAGCCCAAAATAGTGTAAAAATCAAAGCTCAAAATAGTACAACGTGAGCAAGCTCCATCTAAACTTAAAAACTCAAACGTTCATCGTTTAAAACTAAAACTCCCAACTTTATTTAAAAAAACACAACCGGAAAAAGGCCCACCAAATTCGCCCAAAAAGTATCGGGAGGGGGAAAAGGCCCAAATTAGCCAAATTAGTGAAATCAAGCAAAAATAGAACAAATCAAGCTCTAAATAATTAGAACAAATCAAGCTCAATCTAAATTAAATCTCGAACCGTTCGTGGTTTTAAAACAACATAATGAAGAAAAAACAACGGGAATACCAAAATCGTTAAAAACCAACTAAATTTTAAACTCAAATGTTCATGGTTTTCTTATCATGTTTCTATTTAAATTGACATAAAACTAATCTTATTGTTCTTTTAGGAAACACGGTTTACCCCCAGGTAAAGTTTTGCGCTGTCGCCGTTGTCTGGGTTTGTAACAAAAGGTTTGGCTTCGCGCGTCGCCGTGGCATGGGTTTTTACAAAGGTTTGGCTTCGCGCTCTCGCCGTTGCCTGGGTTTAAAAAGGTTTGGCTTCGGCGGCGGGTAATGTGGTAGGGTATTCTAAAGTTTAGCCGAAAAGGATTTTAGTATGTGTGTTTAATTTCAAGTGCAAAAGAAATGACAACAAAATGGGCCATGGGGCACCATGATATGAACTGTAATTTTGCCCAATAGGGATAAGAATGTCCCCCTTTTCATATCAGTTTCTTATAAAAAACAGTCACTTTTGTCAAATTTGATGATGATTCAGATTTTAAGTCTTAAAAGCAGGGCCGTAACCAGGAAGTGGGTGGTGGGGTGAACACCCCATTCCAAAAAGCCAAAAAACCTAAAAAGAACTTTAAAAGGCCAAAAAATAGCTTTTATGAGCAGAGCAAAAAAGTAGGGGGTTTATGCGTTTTTTGTCAAAAAAAAGCTAAAGGTGCAACAAGAAATTTTGAAGTATTCATATAATGTGTCATATGTAGTGATTTTATATTGATTAGCCACCAAAATAGATTTTTTACCTTGTACTTGGCTTCAGAAATGTCTTGAAAGTGAAAACAAAAGGTGATTTTGATTTGCTTATATTTTAATATATATTTGTATTTGCTCCAATACGAAATGAGAAATTCACATTTTTGTACTAGAGAAATCATTCTCAGCTTAACCCTTTCAGATGAAGGATATATGGAAAGCATACTCAATGCAAATAATCAGGGAGATTACATTTTTTAGGGTCACCTGATATTGTGTGAATCTCTCGATGCACCTTTAAAAATTTTGGTTAAAAGAGAAAAAGGCCACTTTGCAAATCTTGCCCCCCCCCAGGGTAACAGGGGGGGAGTACCTGTTTGGAAAAAAAGTTCTCCCCCTAAAAAAATCTGGTTACGGGCCTGTTAGAAGATCTTCCCACAGGGGAGTATAGATTTCAAACGGATCGCCTAAGGCATAAAAAAAAATATGCTGTTTGGCAGTAAGGAGAAAAAACTGTAAAAATTATCAGGGATCGGTCGGAATTTTAAAAAAAATTTTTTTTTTTAGATCTTCTCAATGTTACTCTAAAAATGAAACAGATGCTACTATTAAAGCTTTTTCAATGACCTAGGAAAGATCTTTTTATTTTCCTTGTTGTGTTGCTGTTCTTGTGGTCTTTTTTGGTTATATTTTCGTTCTTTGTGTTGGTAATTTTTTTTTTTTTTAATTGTGGACGAAAAATAACAGGGTGGTCGCAGATTTTTTTTTATTTTGTGCAATGCATAAAAAACTTTTGAGTCAGCGTTTTTTTAGGGTCAGTCAGAGGTGACGCCAAAAAAACAATTTTTTTATGCCTAATAATAGCACATACCTTTCATCACCAATGTTTCATCTAAAGATGGTTGATTATTTAGTAAATGCAGCTGTCCATGAGTTTATTGGCATAATAACGTTATACCATCTTATCTATTTGTTCAACAATTTAGCACATTTTTTGGAAAGAGCGCCCCCAATTATTTTTCAAAAAATTTGAAGATTTTACACGGGCATGGTCGTGGCTAGTAACCATCACCTGTGAATGGTTAAGCTCAAAAAAAGTCTGTTCCACAAACGAAGGAATTTTGTAACTTAGAATAATTATTATCGGGACCCGATGATAATAATTCAACAGCTTCTGGATGAAACGGCCTTCAATTGTGAAATAGCCGGGAAATAGCGCCATTGTACGTGTCTACAGTCAATATTATGACTGTCAAGAGGAAGACGATCATCCCTATCTGCAAAGCAAAGGTTAGCCAACTCAAAGAGGTAAAGGACTTCAAGTCTAGGGTCCTATGTGCCGACAGCAAGAAAGACTTCCTGTCACGAAAGGGACAAGCTTGGAATGCTTGCAAAAACTACACCATTATGCTCAAAATAATGGTATCCCAAATCAACCCCAAGCTGAAATTTCTTTAGAGCCTGTGTATAGAGAGTAATCTGTATATGGTCTGAGACCTGGACATGAAGAAAGAAGCTACAGGATAGACTGGATGGCACCTACACCAAGTTCTTATGCGAGTACCAAAAAATATCCTGGTTGTGAGCACAAGACCAAAGCAACAGATTATATGAGAGATCCCTCCAATTTCATCTTTTGTGCCCCAAACGCCCGTGCACGAATTTGGACGGGTCACTGTCATCGTGCGATGACCAAGTAGTCTAAGACGTTCTCACAGTTGAAGGTTACCATGCCCAAACAAACAGGGGTCGTCGCCCTTTAATATCATCTGAGTGTGTGATTGTCGAGACATCAAGGATCCATCTGAAATCCCCAACCTAATGAAAAACAGGGAATTTGGCGCTCATGGTGAAACAGCATATCGGCTGCGGCCCGGAGATAGATAGAAGTGGTATACGATCATCCATTAGTTGTTTGGGTGGTTCATGCAATTCAAGTTAGAGATTATTTCCGAGGTGGCACTATTTCATCATGGAAGGACTTAAACGTAGCATTCCCAGCTCTTTGCCGTTTTTTAAAGTCCAATCTGGAGGGGATCCCAATTCTAATTTTAAAAATCGTTATTTTATGATAAATTACGCATTTCTTAGCATTCTCGTTCGCAGGTTTATTTCTAAACAATCACAACGTAACTGTGCCAAAATATCAAAATTTTGAAAATTTGGGGGCACCTTTTCAAAAACATGGGACCATTATTGCTTTAACAGAATAAAGCACAATGATACAGAGTAGGTATAAATGGTAACGTAATTATGCCCCATTTTTATATCATCTGAGCTATAAAAGAATAAATTGTATTTTTACAAAAGATCCTCATAAAAACATCTGTATAATGTTCACTATTCGGACACATTAAAGAATTCACATATGAATGTACGACATCTGCGCACCACAGGATATTAACGTAGAGCTTGTCAGTTTTGTAATTAAGTGTGGCATTTCTAGCATATGGTAGAATGTTTTAGATCTTGTAACTGTCAGAAAATCGCAATTTAATACAAAATGGTTCGCTGCATGGATGCGTATTCTGCATGAATGGGGGATTGGGATTAGAAAATTGTAAGCTATGAGGTTAATTCAGGGGATGGGTTCAGGAGAAAAGAAGCCATAATACTGATGAAAAAGTGTAGCATTCTGCGACAGTCTGAGAAGAAGGTTCTAAAATAGTTCTTAGGTGTTCTCTAACAACATTAAAGTTTCTGAACCACACTTCAATTCATTGTCTCAACCATCAGTCTTGCATTTAGACATGTCTTCAGCAAATTACATAAATTTACTTTAAAGTAAGTTTAGAAAAGTTCCTACGTTTATGGAAGGTCTGATTAAAAATGAACTTGTTTGAGGGTCAAATCTAAGCATGGTAAAAAATTCTGTTTTGTCAATTAGTAGAAGTATTGGTTCTACTTCCAGAAATCTGAAGGACCATCCTTACCTAAACTGTCAATTCTAAAACAGCTGTGGAAATGTAAGCAATTTCATGGCTGATGCCTGGGTTCAATTTACATTGAACCAGGTAGTACGCGATGCGTATATTGACGTTATTTTGGTTGAAGCGCTCGCCGTAATACCGCCTGTTGCTTGTTCGCAAGCGGCCGTGCCAACGTTGTGTTCATTGCCTATGACAGTTGCGTTCAACGGGGTTGTTCGATTGTTTACTGGGTGGTGGCTGGCATCCTTTCTTGTGGTATTTAAACCATAAGGAACGCGAAATTAGGTTAAAGAATACCTTAAATGTTAAAGCTGATTAAGATCAATATGAGAATAAGGTATGATTTTGGGACGCGGTACTCTCTTTAGACGAATTTGAAAACCTGCGACACCATAGTTTTGCATGGAAGAACTCGGCTACGGCCTCGTCTTCCCTTAAAAATAATAGTATCACATTGGTTTTACCTTCAACTCGTAAAGAGAGTACTGTTCTCAAAATCATACCTTATTCTCTAAACTTAAAAATACGGTGAGTTATGTGAGTTACATTTTCTTTTGCAATTTTCATTGCTTTAAAGGGCATAATGGCATGAAAAAAATGACATCATGTTGAAAGGACCCTTACTGAAATCACTTTCCAATTTGAAAGTTCTTCAGTCAACTGTCACTAAGAGCCATTTCAAGAGGCCACTGACTCAAAGACTTGATAATAGTATGTGTGATGGGGTTTCTGACAAAATGCAGAGCAGCTATTGCACTTACGACCCTTGTTGCATTCCACATGATGAGATACTGAACTGCCACACATTCAATGCAGTTGCAAATGTATTCCATTGAAATATAAAGTCCCCAGTTCAGTTGTGATCCCTCCCTCATGCTTCACAAAGGAACGACGATATTTTCTCACATAACACTTGAAACCTAATTAGCTCATTTTAAAACTCAAATATATTATCATGTCATGTGTGTGTGATTCATGACAACTAGATTTATTTACATTTCATAGTCATAGGTGAGTGCAAGAGATACAATCCATTCTCAAAAAGTGATATTACATGTATAAGGAAATTTTTTTCAGAGGAAGAAAACCAACTTTGTCTGTTTCCCATAGGGGAGTGTCTAGTTCAAGAGCTCTCACTTACACCAGGATATTTTGAACACTGTGCTAACTCAAAAAGCAAAAAGGGTTCAGTGGGTATGCAAGAGTCTGAGCTGCAAAGAACCAAAGGAGAGCCATGTGGAGGTGTATATGGGTCCCAGAACAAAGCTTCGCCTGAGAATTACTCGACAATCCAGATAGTACACTACAATTGTTCTGAAACTGATTTACACTACACTTGGGTATATTTTCCATTCCTACGACGGTATCAGATAAACTGTTGGAGCTAAGTAAAGGCTATTTTTTACTCGGTATTTGATGTACACAACTCAAAACCTTTCCAATTTTCCCATCTGTTAGACCCCATGAAAATGGTCCTCTTTTATTATTTTTAGAGCAAATTCTAAGCAGTGGCGACATAATGTTACAACTGATATAAACAGGGACATGCAAGACCTATTAGGCCGTATGTCATGAACTGGGTACACTAAAATGGGGGATCTGTTACACTCCAACTTTTTTTCAGTTTAATTTCCAGTTAATTCTTACACTATTTGACTCTGTTCAAAGAATTTGATGTCTAATTATTGCTAGAAGCCTGCGCTTTAAGATAAAACCATTTTCAGCCCTATTGGATTAGTAATTAAGAGAGTTACGTCGAAAACCTTCAGCGAGGTAACTGGGGATCGGCGGGGGGGGGGGGGGGGGAGGCCGGCGGGGGGGGCGGGGGGGGGAGCCATAGACCTTACACACAAAACGGTTGACAACCGTGTCGCCTATAAATTTAAATAAGTAGAGAAGTGAACCACTTGTTGGGGCTCAAATTGCACAATACACTGTTCTTAATGATAGATCTAAAACTCATGATACAACTAAGGTTCCATTAATGGTAATTAATTAATTAGTAATTAGATGTTAAGTAGGTACAAATTTTGATCACTTTTGGTGATGTTCGGCTGTTTCTGTGCTAAAATATATCCTAAAAAAAGTGTCAGAAACTTGTGTTAACTTGGATTTTATTATAATTTTCATTTCTTTTTAATTCACACATTGGTATCCCTTTCATATAAGGGTATTCATCGCCTATGAGCATTAATATTTAATTTCATGACCAATGTCTCTTCAACCAAAATTGGTGGCATTTGGGGTGGGACCTGTAAGGATACAACATGAGTTTTGGAGACATTTTATGAGTGTGTCAGTCAAACAAGAAAGTTTGTATACATGTAGTATACAATAAAGCATGATTTGAATTTGGTTCTAGGATAGATATGATTCTGAAAACAATACACTGGTACTTAGGGTGGCAAGACCTTGAAGACATCACGTGCTCAATAGCCGCCGAGCCGTGTATTTTTTTTTGCATTTTTCAGTATGAAGTTTGTAAATGATAAAACAGGTTGTAGGTACTATGGTGGAATACAAAATTTCACCTAGTGAAGTAAGAAATGACCCCTTTTACCTGTTAATGTTACACTAGTTGTCATGCTTTGCTCAAGAATGGTAAATACAGGGCCACTTCAATAAATAATTGCCTATTAGAACGACCCGTGATAATACATGGATCACAACCCTGTATAATATACATGGATCCCCCTGTATACTTAATCTTTGACATAATTTGGACAGAACCCCATATCCTATGTATTTCTCTTAAAGAAATATAGATTAGACTTGAATAAAGAAGTTAGTCTTCAAAATGACCTTTTTGTTGTCAAAAATATAATTGACTTTGACCACCCTGTATGTTCAAAACAAGAACCACATTAGTTATCGTCCTTTATTTTTTTTTGGAGGTCCTTTTGTTATGTCTTTCAAAATCCACATCTGTTTTGACCTGCACATTTTTGGAAAAAAAAAATTACCAAGTATATTAAAATGGACAAAATATGTCATTTTTTTTATGTTCCCCTATAGCCCCCCCTGAATATTTTCTCTCTTTGCCATATCTGACATCCTTGTAGTATAAGCTTTCCAAAAATGGTATACTATATACAGTTTACATGTAAGAATAAAGTTGTTGTGTGAGAGTTATACATATTGGTGCCTTTTTTTTTGTCATTTGCACTTTTGTAACATTTTTTGTACCCAGTTCATGACTATGGCCATCTCACACTCCTGCAAAAACAAGAAAAATCCCTTGCGGAATCTTGCCAAATATTGCCTACAAGGTCGTAATTTGTATGTTTAGCGCCCTCCTATGTGCTTATTTCCCATAGAAAGACGTGTAACCTAGATTTTGATGAAAAATCAATATTTGCACCGCATGGAAATTTTCACCAAATTTACACAGGATGTAGTTAGTGGCATCAATACTCCAACTTAGTCGTCAAAAGTTTGGTCCGCCGTCATATTTTTGGTTTATTCTGTTTTGTCATAATCAATGAAGACTTGTCAAACAGCTGTGTTTCATACATATGTACATATTGAGTGGTGCAATTCAAAATCTATGCTTAAAGGTGTGCGTGTCCGATCGTGTTTTGGGGACCGCCCCTGATTTTACCCGACGTAGTATCGATGTTTGATATCAATGAAAGGCCGTATTTTTTTCTCATTGTCGTCCTGAATATGAAGCCCTCAAATCCATTTCATTCCAAGATATGAACGAAAAAAAAACCGCCGTTAACATTAATATTAGCACAGAATTGACTAGGGCTTTGCAATATGCATTTTGCTTCACCATCAAACCGCAAGTTTGTTTCCACGGTACTCTTGATTGAGCGTATGTGCAAGTGCCAAGCGTTCATATCACTAGAGAACACAATAAGACATGGAACGGAACAGCACTTTAATCTGTATCTTGAGTGAATTCAAGTGTTGCACCCTTGGGCGCTATGGCTTGTCATTAAGGCACTGGAATATCAAAACCATATGATAGGGCTCATAGCATACTCTCTATACTAATACTGCCTCTGGTCCAGACCAAGTGGCTGCTCTACCAGTGGCTAAGATTTAGGCTGGTAGCCATAAGTCTATAAAAAAACTACACGATTTTAAATATCTTGGAAATTAGACACTTTTAAACATCATAAATATCAGACATTCTATGCAATAATTTCTTCCATTATATCAAACAATTGCATTTGTATATGTTTCGAGTAAGTTAAAATCACATTAACTAGTATAAATTGGTAGTTTGTATCATGCGGCGGGTTGGGTGGTTCCCTAATGTTACAGTTTTTAACAGCTATGTGTGGTGCAGTGCAATCATGGGGAGACTGTTGGGCTCTGTGTGTGCAGTTCAACACACTTTAGACACTGCACAGCTGTCACACTGCAAACTCTAGACAGACAGGTGACATGGTCATGCAGGAAGCAACACTTAAAGCAAATCATAAGCACATTTTTTTGAAGAGCGCCCCCAATTTTTCAAAAATTTGAGATTTTTACATGGTTCATTGGTAACCGGCTGTATCTATAAACCTATGAATGTTTTAGCTCGAAAATTTCTCTTCTCTCTCTGCGTCCAACCGAAGGGAATGTTTTGTTAGAATAAATTAATATCGGAGATCTCTGATAATAATTTCAACGGCTGCTGGAACGGCTTTCCAATATGAAATAACCGGGAATAGTGCCATCTACGTGTCGAACGCTCATCCAGTAGTTGTTTTAAATATTGGTCATTTTTTTCAGTCAAGGTCAAGTTAGAGTTCTTTTCCTTGAGGTGGCACTATTTTTTCATCAGGACGGGACATACTTTGCATTTCCATCTCTGCCGTTAAGTACAATCTTGGATCCCAATTACAAAATCGCTTATTTTATGACAAAGTATGCATTTTTGATCATTTTTTGTTCGCAGATGTTGTTTCCTAGACAATAACCAACATAACGGTCCAAAAATATCAATTTTCTGAAAATAGGGGTCGCCTTCAAAAGTGTGCTGTTATTTTCTTTAAAGGGGATGGACCCTATTTAAGCATAATAAAGTTTTCATCTTAATCCTTTTGAGGCACCAACGGCGACTATAGTCGTCCGTTCAAAATTACTATTTCGTCAATATCTGCTTCAAAACGGGACAAATCTTCATTTTCTGGTGCACATTCAGATTATCATGACAATGCCATTGAATGAGTCGACAACAAGCCCCTGGAGTCTTTTGTTGTGTTTTTTTTTAGATGTTTCCACATGACCTGCGCAACATTTGGGAAGGTCCATATGGGGTCAACTGAAATATTTTTTCTGTCCCGATCCGATAACCGCTATTCCATTTTAATATCGGCCGATATCGTGATCCGATATTTGTTGAAGCGTTTTATTGTAATAAATATCAGTAGCAAAATACTGATCATCTAATTGTCTTTGAGCACAAACGGCGACTAGAGTCGCCTTTTAAAAGTACTATTTTTCATATCTGCTTCACAAAGGTAAAAAATCATTCATTTTCCTGGGCAACATTCAGAATTAGCATGACCAATGCATTTAAATGAGTCGAAACAAGCCCCTGGAGTCTTGTTTGTGTTTTTTTAGATGGCTTTCAAATTACCTGCAACATCTTGGGAAGGCCATATAGGGGTCAACGAAATGATTTTTGTCTTCCGATCCGTTAACCGATATTACATTTTTCAATATCGGCCGATATCAGATCCGCGAATTTGTTGAGCGTGTTTATATTGTAATAAATATCAGTAAAAATACATTGTTAAAAATTGGCTTTCCTTACCGATATTGAGAGAAACCAAACTCAGCAAGCAGCAGTCTCTTTTCTGTTGAAATTCTGTTTTGTGTTTCTTTTAATCAATCTTAGAATTCATAGTTTTTTTTATAATAAATGCCAACAAGAACAAAATATCCTTATTGCAATACAGAATGTCCAAAGACATGTGAAATGGTAATTTTGTTCATAATAAACCCCCATACATCTAAAAAAAAGAAAAGCCAATAAGCTGTGTAAAAAAATTACAGTGTCCATATACTTCCTTCTTTGTAGTTTTAAAATTTTCTTTTTCTTTTAATCAACCTCTATAGTTACCCATTGGATTAACCATGTAAGGAAAGTCTCTTTTTTTTTTTGCCGTCTGATATTTTACCGATATGGGCAATATCGGCCCGATACAAATCTCCGATGCGATTATCGGTTGAACCTTATATCGAAAGCCACTGACTTTATTGCACAACGTATACAGATTGGCCAGTGTCCAAAGACACAATGGCAGGAAAAATATTCAGACATAAATAAGAAATAGAACACTTACAGAAATCACTTCCACAAAATTTTAAAAACAATTTGGATGTTTTTTTTTTTTATGAAACAAAATAGCATCTTCATATTATAGTAGATTTCCAACCCATCGTGTCACCAGCGGAAAGTTTTTGGACACCGTCGATTAGTTGGGAGAGGAGGCAGAAAAAGAAAACGTGGCCCGATCCACCTGTTTCATGAACGAGCGAAGATAATCTGGCCTTTCATGTTGACATAATTTTCACATTGATAGTGCAAAGGCTTTTGTGTTCCATCGTATCCAAATTCGGGCCCTCAGAAGTCATTACATACAGTCACCTGTTACATTGAATACCATTTGAAGCAAATACGATTAGTCAGGATCTTTTTGAGAGTTACTGCTATAAGCTATAAATGCGCTACCCTGCGTACGTTGCTTTCATTAAGATAGAAGTGATTTTTTTCTGCTATCGGACTGCTCTGTTTTAATAGATAAGGCGTGGAATTTTAATTTTCACCCACTGCACATTCAAAGCCCATACCTTCGGAAAAATACTAGAGGTGACACGATGGTTGAATCTACTATAGTATGGATTTGTAAAGTCTGCATAATTGGGCACCACTGATCAGTGGCCATCTTGAAGAAAAAGTGTTAAAGCTTGGTGATGAGCATGTGCATCTGATTATGTGAGGGTGATGGCAATTCTTTAAATAACTATCTTCTGTAGATGCACAGTATACATTTATTCAGCATGTGCAGTAGATAGCACAAGACATTTTATGCTGCATGTGCTATCTTCAGTAGATAGCACAAGACATTTTATGCTGCATGTGCTATCTTCAGTAGATAACACAAGACATTTTATACTGCATGTGCTATCTTCAGTAGATAGCACAAGACATTTTATGCTGCATGTGCTATCTTCAGTATATAACACAAGACATTTTATGCTGCATGTGCTATCTTCAGTATATAGCACAAGGCATTTATGTGGTATGTGCTATCTTCAATGGATAGGACAAGACATTTTATGCTGCATGTGTTATCTTCAGTAGATAACACAAGACATTTTATACTGCATGTAAAAATAAAATATCTTCAGTAGATAGCACAAGACATTTTATGCTGCATGTGCTATCTTCAGTAGACAACACAAGACATTTTATGCTGCATGTGTTATCTTCAGTAGATAACACAAGACATTTTATACTGCATGTAAAAATAAAATATCTTCAGTAGCTAGCACAAGACATTTTATTATGCTGCATGTGTTATCTTCAGTAGATAGCACAAGACATTTTATGCTGCATGTGCTATCTTCAGTAGATAGCACAAGACATTTATGCGCATTGTTTGGGAATTTTTTTGTTTTTTGTTTTTTTTTGTTTCTTTGTTGTTACTATACTTCGTAACACACCAAGACATTTTATTGTCTGCATGTTATTCAGTATGAAACACA
>JAMKCH010056318.1:0-13983 GCA_023653785.1 Ophioderma brevispina
TCATACCCACAATACTATGTCGTCCCCCGACAATTTGAGAGTGGAGTGCTCTCTTCCGTCAATTGCCGTTTCAAATGTGTAATTTCGGACCCCGATGTAGCATGCAGTAAAGTTTCCAAGGTGATTACCTTCCAATACCTAAAAGTCGGGTGAATTACATCCATACTATCAAGAACTCGCCACAACAATGGCGGCGTCCCCTGGTGATGCTGCACTCAGGTACGCAGGTAAACTTTAAATTTCAAATTTACAGGTATATCGCAGGATTTTCTTCGGGCTCCGCATTATTGGTGATGTTTTCCTTCTTAACCATGTAAACAGTTAAGATTCAAATCGGCAAAGTGTGAAAAATCATTCGGAAATCGGGTCGACATTCAGAATTATATGAACTTAAGAAAAACTAAGCACACAAATTGCCAAGGTTCAGAATCGCATCGCGCAGCCATATGACCTAGCCAAGGGCGATGACGTCACTGGCGAGGGCCCGCGTGATCCCGAAGTTTGTCAAACCTCTTACGTCACAATGGGGGCGGTAAATTTGTATGTCATCAGCGGGGATCAATAGCACTTAATTAATTAGCATTTTGGATCTCTGTACACGGGTTAATCAGTCCTTGCTAGCCTTACTACCAGGGGTGGGTGGTGGGCCAATAAAGACAGATAATAAGATACATTGATTCACAGCTCCCAGTTCAAAATCTCAGAAGTCCATCTTGAGTTCAGCGATGCAAACCAAACTGCAGAGGCTATTGTTAAGTTCAATACTAAAGATGACCGCTGATCTCCAAGCAACATATACGTATATATACAGGAAGTTGCTTATTAACAGGTAAAGTAAGGAATTAAAGTCTGTGTATGTGGTTACTGCTTCACTCATCCTGCTCCAACAGTAAGCAAAGTTTGGAGACTGGCTAACTTAAGTAGTAGTTTTTGTCTTTAGTTGGACACTGCCGACTAGTCCTCTTTTGTCTTCACTGTTTCTGTTACTATCCCATAACCCGGGAATTGCGTGGTGCTCTGTCGTCCACGACCCAAGACTACGGTCACCCAACTTGACGTTCCTTTGGGGCTTCAACCATTTCTGTCGTTTCTGTAATGGGTAAATATGCTCTGGTCCAACTCTTCCAGAACAGTTCGGCCAAATATTTGCATCTGGCGCCACCTTCGTCGAGCACAACATCCTTCTGTTGCGAATGTTCCTGGTGGCAAAACTTGAGGTGGGTTGCAGCAAAAGTAGGCTCTGAGGGGTTATGACGTCTAATCTCAGGTTCATGCCGACACTTTTGTGAGCGTTTGTTGATGCGGGGGAAACGTTCCCCAATCATGCATCATAACCTTTGCTATTTGCTCACAGTGGTCTGGTAGTTGAGGAATTTGATATGGGTCAAAGATGTCTCCATTCTCATGTCCTCCTGGCTTGGAATATCTTTCTTGTCCACTTGTATTGACTCTTCACAGTACACAGTAGTATATCATAAGGATGTCCCCATCAATGCTTCACTTGAACATCTCCGTCTGCCTTGGATTCATTTTGTTTTCATACCTGTTCCAGGTTCCATAGTTTTCATCATAGCTTGGTGTGTTTTAGTTTGCATGTGCAGGGTTTCTTGTAACTCTTCTTTCCTTCCACAAATACGTCTCCACAGCCATTATCGGGAATAGCAACGTGGCTGCCATTTTGCACTGTGTTCTTTGGCTTCACAAGAACGTGTATTATTGCCATTAATGGGTTGGTGTCTTTCTGATATTGCGTTTCCTGCACATAACCCTTTGTTTTACGTCTACACCCTGTTTGTTCACGCTTCTGGAGTCTTTGATCTTCCTTATGACCTTTCCCTTCTTGTTGACTTGGTTCCCGACTGGGGTCATGTAACACTGTGGGTTGTTTTCTACCACATTACTACATTTTGGCAAGCCTCTGCACTTTCTCTTGGTGTTGCCGGTACTCAGGCTCGAAGCACACCTGCCTTTGTCATGACACAACCTAGATTTGTCCTGAGGTTTGCAGGGCTGCAAACTTTCTGCACTCTAAATGACATGTTTGGTGCCTTGTCCACATACAGACATGCCTTGTTGGGTTTTGATGCCTGCTGCTCTGTGTTTTTGGTCCTGTGGCACCTTCTTATAATACCTTGTAGTATTTAATATAGTTCTTTGATTTCTCCTGCTGTACTGACGCGGCGAAAGCTGTTCTTCCCTTTGTTGTTGTTTGACCTTGTTTCTTTTCAATCTCGTTCCTGCCTTTGGTATCCCCAAAAAAAGGGGGGGCCCAGCAACCGTGGGCCATTTTAAGTTCTCTTGAGAATTCGACTTAAGAATCTTTAAAGTCCTTCATGTGGGTCACCCGATACTGTTCATCTCGGCATTTCCCAACGACTTTGATCCACTGATGCGGCAATGGGGTGGGCAATTTTCCTGCCAAGGTCTTCAGAAATTCAAAACTGTCCGCTACGTTGTAGGTCTGTAGTTCCAGTCGCCTAGCATTGATCCACTGTCAGAATATTGAATACCTTCTCAAAGCTTCATTGATCTCCTTGCCTTGTATGTGTGTGGCCAAGTCTCCGCTTTCATTTGTAGTGCCGTACTAGTAAAGCGGGTTTCCCATAGTTGCGGTACAATAAACTCAAGGCAGTTTCCTATGCTTCTTGCTGTGATGCAAGAGATGGCAATCCTTGTATCAAGTTTTTAGCCTCACCCTTTTATACTCTCCTCACATTTTCCCTCTTCTGGTATAAGTCTGGGGTCAACACTTTTCACTACTGACTTGGATGTGACCTGCTCCATGGTAGAACAATGCTGAGCATTGAATGGTCGCCCAGGTTAAACAAAGAATGAATAAAATAAAGAAATTTTTTCATAAAGGTTGGAATGAAACTAAACTCACTCACTTCCATCAAATGTATCCAGGGTCCGTGTCCGGTCATGCTGTGTAGCGCCTGTAGTTAACTGATTTAGTATCGAGACCACTGGTTCTCTCGTAGTTAATGATAACCGGCCCCGTATCAAGGTCATTCGCTTACCATGGATCCCTGGACTATTTGTCAGCATGTTTGAATTTGTCCTGTTATTGCATGCTGATTGCGGTTGTTCTTGTTTGGCTTGGCTGGGCTGTTGACGATGCTTACCTACTCCCTTGGTTGGAAACCCGTCCATATTGTGGGGAACGGCTGGTTTCAATGCTGAGATTAGGATAGCTGGCGCACTGTTACTCGGGGCTAGCTATTCATATTTCTGCTGAAGGGGGTGTTTTCCAATAGCCCAGTTGGTGGGTATGTATCGCACATTTGTTTGTAGTTGTTCATGGTTGATGGACTGTATTCACAGCTGTTGGGCCCCCCCCTCCCGTCCACTGTTTTGTGGTTTACTTTTCATGATTGTGGGCTCCTGTCCACAACTGGTAATGTTATTTTTCATAGTTGGTGGGCTCCCATCCACTAATTGGTGGGTTTGCCTTTCATGTTGGTTGGTGGGCTGCTCTCCACAGTTGGTGGGTTCCCTTTCATTTTTTGGCAGATTGCTCTTGCATTGGTGGACCCACTGTCCACTGGTTGGATTCTCCTATTCACGTCGGAGGGTTTTTTCCACTCACAATTTTCAAATTTGCGTTTACCGTCACCGTGGTAGACTTGCGTCACCAGATGATGCGTAACGATGGTCCACCGTCGTTGGAGGCCAGCTGTATTCTGTTGACGGGTTTTGAGTTTTTCACTGATCCGTGGTAACTGACTCAGACAAGTGGCTGAGAAAAGCTGGTCAATTATGGGTGACGGAGTACACCATTATTTCTTTTGGAATGGTTTTTTCACACCTTTTGGTACATTTGCCTCTTAGGCATCACCGGTTGAGAATGGCCTTTAGATTGTTTGACTGTAAGGCTTTCTCTGTCTGGGCCCTGTCCTGATCTATATCACCAATTTGCACTCAATGTCTTGATATGTCCGGTTGTTGCTCAGCCCACTGGGGTTGACCTCTGGGCTATAACCTTTGAACTGTTGGTGGCTTGTTTTCAAGTCCTTTGGAGCGTTTCCTCGTTGGCATTTTCATTTTTCATCTGGTCCGCATGATTGCTTGTATTCTTTGTATTCGTTTTGCTTTGATCGGATCTCCCTGAAGCAGATTATACAGTGTCAATATCTCAATCTGATATAACTATTCTGCTTCCCAAACTAACTATTGAGATCCTCTTCATATATCTTGGGAGATTGCTTATGCCTCTTCAATCTGTCATTCACTTTGCATTTCTTCTTCTATTCTTGCAATGTCATCCTCATTCTCCTTTAATTTCCTTCTTTCTCTCTCGAATATGGCTCGCTCTCGTATAAGACGCAATTCTCATCGCATCTTTCCCTGTTGCTGCTTCCATTCTTCTCTTCCTCTTCTTCTATGTGTCTCTTATTCTGTTCTTGGATTGAGTCTCCCCAAACTATTTTTTCTCATTATGAAAGGCTGCTTGTGGCTTGCTAGTTCCACTCCACCCTTTTCCTGGCTATTTTCCTGGATGATGCAATACTTGTGCCGCTAAGACTTTTCTGTCTTACAACTGCCACACTATCATCTGGTTCATTGTTGTCATCATCACTTTTGTTCTGAGTTCTTTCATAGATATTGTTCTGATGGTAACTCTATTTTTCTCGATGTTGAGATCTATTTTTTTCTATATGCATGTAGTTTTATCCATTTGTGGTTCTGGATACTCTAGTGGGAATTGATTGCCCTCCAGTTTGCCATGATACTAATCACACAATTGTTGAAGCAGAACAGTATGTCCTTGTATATTATAATAATAAAGGTCTCATTGAATCGGACTACATCTTTAATTATATTTCGCTTTCAATATTGCCATATCACACAGTGGGCGTCCGCCACCGTCTGGCTTTGATCTGGGTCCGAACACCGATGCAGGGGGGGCGGCAAGGACGTATATTCTTTGGCAACTTTTCTGCAACGGTCGGCAACCCATAATAGCTTATGCGCATGCAGTTGTAACAGCTGGCAGAGAAAATATGCCTGGTGACGAGCCGCATTGTATGTGTGTAGAGTTGGGTGAATTGTACTAGCGGTACGAATTTCAATTAATTCAAGGGATTTTGCCCAAATTAAGAAATACGACAAAAAAATCACTACACGATTTTGGTGGCGAAGTTATTGGGCATTAGACACAGAGCTAGAATATAAAACAAGAGGTCAAACGTGTGGTTATGAATAAGCCAGCAACCGAAACGATTTATCTCACCACTCGCGCAACGCGCCAACCTGTTGTGCGCAAACCAGCCGCGAGTTCGTCGCTGTTTGCACAAGCACACGCACCTACAAATCTGTCCGTCACGCGTTATGTTATCAGTGTTTCATTTCCCTAGTGTTCCATGTCTGATCGGCCGATTTTTCTGCAATAATTATACGAAAAACCAAGCGATGGAAGAGGAAGAAGAAAAAAGACCATGCATCTCAAAAAGATTCCTGCATTCTAAGCAAAAAACGGCTCCGAGACCATGTCCTGTTAATTGTTGATTCGGAAAAGAGAGAGTTGCGTCCGAGTGATAGGCATGTGGATAAGTTGTGTGTTGTTTTCACTCGCTAAGTGTTGTGACGAACGTAAAATACTCGCGCGATCGCGTTGTCTATAAAGATGAATAAGGGACTTTTAATGTAAATTCAAACTGATCCAGCCGTTGGGGATTTTTTTTTTTTAAAACCCCGCGACCGCCGAAGACTAGGGCAAAAGTAAAGCTTTTATTCAAAAGCCTCTCGGGGAACCATTTTGTTCGCTGAGATTCTTTACTTAAAAATTGATTATCTCCCCTCTCATACAATTTTCCGTTGGTTCAGCGATCCGAAAAAAATGCAATTCATCAGGCAAATACCCTAAGTTCCGTCTTGGCCCATTGCTATGTGAAGGCCGCAACCGCTAGATCCCAAATTGGTATCGAACATAATTTGTCCTTGTCCCCCCTGCGCCGATGCCAAACTTGAAGCCCGCCCTCACTAAAACGTCACGACGTAACTTACTGGCTGGGGGAACAGAACTTTACTTGTGCAAATTTAAATTTCAGGGACTGTTTCAAACGCCTTTTTTGTGTAAAGACGTGACGTGCTAACATTCTAACTTTAATGTAGAGTTCCAAACGAATTCGAAAACCACATTTAAGTCCTGCCTGATATCTTTTACACGTCATGCCCTACGAATCAAAGTTCGTTACTCGATTTTATCTCCTTTGGTGTCAAGCTCTAAACCTTGTTCATCTAAAAACCTGTTGAATTAATGCCGTGATCGGTTGACACTCTACTTAAGGTGCACACGAGTACAACTAAACTCTGTTAGAGAGAGTTCAAAGATTGTTTCATTTTAAGGCTTACTTTACTGAACTTAACCATTAGCTCCAACGAACGATTGTATCGTAGGGTGTAAGCTATCTTCCTTTAGTGATAAAACAGGTAAAGACGTATCGGATCTCGCAGAGTGAAACTGTAACGCTGCCATATATATCCGTATGCTTCATCTTTTCTATACTACCAGGGGGTGGTGGGCAATTAAATAAAGTTAATAAGAGAAATAGCTTATGGAACATAACACCTCTGTCCTGTTGTACTATCGTAGACCATATCACCCAGACGACATCATTATTTTTAAAGGGGCATTTTCGTGATCCACGCCTTCATTTGGTACGAGCACTTGGCGTATTGCGCATCGGCGTTTGATGCGCCGCGCTGTACATTGTGAAGTTGTCTCATACGTCCATATCACAAGGACCACCAGCTCATGCCCTGGAGTCAGAGGTTGTGCACCGTCTCGCAGACGGAGCTATTCATTATATTGATTTCTGACGCACAATAGTCATTAGCGATTCCGTAAATGGTATCAAGGGATTAGAATTGGGCAAATCGGGCATTCATCATCCCTGGTCTTGTGGTTAGCAAGCTTACCTCAAGATTACATGGTCTCGGGTTCGAACTCGCTTATTTTCCCCTCTTTTAAATATAGAAAATTTTTCATTATTTTTCCAGTTAGAGGAAACACCTAAGTCCAAAAAGATAAGAAAATTAACTATCTTGTCCTTTGAGGTTAGTGAGGGAACCCTACTTCCTGGAGCTGGGTGGTGGTCAAAAACTACCGCGTGCGCTAGGAACCACGAGTTTCGTAATCAGTCAGACAGCGGTCACGCTTTTGTGCCTGCAAAGGTTCATGATTTCTTTGGGGCGCAAATTCCCAAATCAAAGTAGCAATATAGCCGAAACTTTACGAAGTTTTCCGAAATGAAAGCTTACATTTAAACCATTTAAAAGTGGATCTGGTACACAAGACGAGTAAAAAAAAAAAAAAACAACATTGACATGATTTGTCCGCCATTTAGAATTTTTAAATGACATATATATATCTACATATGTGGTATCACATCCTCGAAGCCTATTCATTTCTTTAATGTTGCTGCTGGCAAGAGAATTCCATCGGTTCAGGAAGGTGGAATCTACAAGTCTTTTGAATCAAGTAGTCAGCTTTTCTTTCCACGGATTCCCATTTAGATGCACGGTGTCCAATGGACCATGGGGATCAAGGAAAAAAAATCTTTTGATTACTACATCGGCAAAGTAAAACCATTTTTCCCACTATAAATAAAAAATATTATACATGTACATTTATTGGGTATGGCAATTGTAAAGGTTCACATTTTCATGAAAATGAATAAAAATGCCATCTCAATTGCACTTTTCTGATAGTCGTTGATCAAGGGCCATACACTATGCTGTCAATTGACTCAAGCAAATAGTGGAGTTTAAAGTCTGCCAGTGTGAAAGCAACTAAAGTCCGGTGGGAGCCACAGTCCAGGGCTCCATAGACTATACGGAATAAATCGTGAAACTCATTTTGCGTAAAGAGTCAACTGGGGATCGAATTTGCTCCTATTGTTCACAATTGTTCCGGACTATGAGTACGCCTGACCATAATTACTTCTACACCGGTATTACTTTAATATCCGCACTTTTTTGTCCGAGGAATTAAAAAAACAAATCCCTTTATCTCCCTCACGTCTATTGTACCCTATGTAATCGAGTTATTACCGGACATACATTGGTCCGGTTTTAGTGTGGAGAGCGTGGCCTAGCGGTTTAGGGGCTTGCCTCTGGCGCAAATTTACCTTAAATTCCCGGTTCGATCCGGTGGGGGTCGTGCACTTGCTGGATTTATTCGGGTACTACCAATTCGGATTTGGATGTATACCAGCTATTTGATTAATACAACTTACCCGCTCTCTCCTGGTTCACTTGGAATTGGGCAAATGGATCATGGAAGCATCCCGTCATTCGGATGGGACGTTAAGGCGTCGGTCACGTTTACATAGAGGCACAACTGTACTATGTACACATCGCAGTCTGTCGAATAAGAGTAGGTGTAAACCCCTGACTGTTCCCATCCTCCCCAGCCTCAAATAGCGGGCAGTTAGGAGCGCCCGTATCAAGGATACACGCAGCCCCGGATAAGCAAACTAGCTGAGACAAATCCTGACACCGCCACAAGCCAGTACCAATGATTGTGGATACGAGCAAACAAACAAAAGTGTAGGCTAAACTTTGCCGCCGTGTAGAGCGCATCGGTGTTTAAAACTCTATCGGGACTAAATAGGAGTAAGTCGACGCGAAGTTAATGCCGAGAAGAGCCGGGTTAGGTTAAGTCCGGTCGTAAAGTTATGACCGATACTAGTAAAGTACGTGTGGACGTTCTATCGGACCCTAACCGGTGGCATTGTTCGTCTTTTATGAAGTTTAGTAAGTAAATGCATGGAAAGCAGTGGCGTTACGCGGGGTGGGCGACCAGGCACCTTGAAAAAATGTGGAGGATAATTTGGAAGGCAAGAGAGAAAATAGGGGCAGGAACAAGGAAAAGGGAGGCAAAGGAAAGGAAAGGAGGAAAGAGTAAAGGAGAAGAGGAGAGGAGAGCGGAGAAGCCCAGTGTTTTGAGGTTATGATTTACAGCATGCAGAGGCTGACAAGTTCATTTTGCGACTAAAGAAATAAGCAGCCGGCTGCGAGCGAGCGGAATACATTAAAACGTTTCCCAAATCCTACACTATTGTTTCCAAAAAACCCATCTGACTATGCCACTGATTCGGGGGGATATTAATCTTTGCCCGTCAACTGAAAGGGAGAAATCTTCAGGTCTTGCCCACACTTGGACTAGAGGTATATTACGCGTTACGCCTTGATGGGGAAAGCCAGATCAGCATTCTGCATGTTTCGAAGGGCAAAACCAAACAGGCTTCTTCTTACATAGTTACTCTTCGAGCAAGGTTTAAGCCTGATCGGTTTAGGGTTAACATTAAGTGATGGAAGAGTTGCAATTTGAGCTTTTGTGTTTGGGTGAAATCACTTTAAGGATCCACTATCCCTAATATTTCAAGTTACATTGGACCATGGGTTTTAAAAAGTTACAAGGGGTGGAGACCTTGGGATCAGGCCATTTTGTAACGGAGGTGTTAGAAACACAAAAAACAAATTACAGACGGGCCTTTTTTTCACTATAAATAAGTTGGTCTTTATTCTAAGTAAACCCCAAAAATATTAGAAAATATTTCTACATAAATAGTTCTAGTCACACGGTTGTTAGCATTTTGATGCAAATTGTCATACGTGATGACAAACGAAGTACAAAGTGGTTTATTCCTTGCAGGTCAGGAAATTAGGAAAAAAAAACGCTGGCTATCCACTTGATATTGACCTGACACTACGTGTGAATTGAAAGTTTAACCAATCAATTAAAAATCTTCACCAAATGACATTTTTGAAACCATGACCGAACCGGACACTTTCATCACGGACGGACATTGATTAACTTTTGTATGGTTGTCACATAAAGTATCATGTTCACATTTGCCAGTATTACCATTTAAATGGTTCATTGTGTGAGAGTTTTTTTCAATGGTTGGTTAGGTTCTTGTATGAATAAAACAGATTTCGATAAGTACGATGTGTTCACATGTTTCTTTCAATTTTAATATTATGCTAACTTTCTTGGGTTGAAAGTTTATAACTCCGATGCCAGTTTTTAATAAGCTTATCGGACTTAAAGTTATGTCGATCTAAGCGCAATATCGTTAATTAAATGTGCGTCCACACGACCAACTTTAAAGTCCGATACTAATACCGACAAAATTTAGATCCGATCAGTGCGCGTCCACACGGCCACGTAGGAGACGCTAATACCGACCAGGGTTAGAACCGCGTGTGAAAGCAGAGATAGAGTCCGGTGGACCATAGTCGGGGATCCATAGACGATACGGAATTAAAGCGTTAAACTAATGTTGGTAAAGAAGTCAACTGAATCGATTGCCTATTGTCACCATTGTTACCGCGACTATGAGTACGCAGGACAATGGTTATTTCTTACACCGGTAATAGGACTTAAAGTCCGACCGTTTGGACAGACTATTGATAAGTAAATCCACTGGTATTCAGCGGACAAAACATTTCAGAGGCCCTTTGTTTATTTGGAACTGCAGAGCCATGTTTACTGTCCATGCAGCTTGGAAAAGATGGCAGGCGTTATTAGACTCGTTATCCGCGCCCAGTTAGGGTAGACGTTTCACATAGAAGCCCCAAGTACGCAAATGAGTATTGTTTTTTTCCCCATTGATTTCGTCATGCTCTGTATGATGTTGTTAAGTAGCGCAGGCCAACTTACTCATTGTATACTTGCGGACTCCCGATATGAAATGTCTCCCAGTTTGATTGAGCTGCGCCTCGTTTCGCGATTAAAATAAACTTTGAGGTTTACTGTGAGTTCAATAATTTTGACCGTATATTTCATCATGTATAAGAAAAAGAAATAATTGTGAACAAAACTCATGGGAGATGTGGCTTGGTAAACTGTGACCTAAGATCTTGGTGCAGAAACAAGACCAATTTAATTGCTGGACCTCAATTCTATTAAATTTACTACCATGTATTTAGAAAAAACAAAAGAGGGGGTTTGTTGTAGGACCTATGCTAAAACACGGTAAATGAATAGAATGGTGGTAACGCAGCAAGTTACTGTAAGTTAAGTTTTGTTAATGCAAAACATGTGAGGTCACGATCGACAAACACCAACTTTTGCATCATGAATATTTGTTTCATCTTTGTTTCCTTTGGGAAAAAAATGATTGAAAATATGCGGTCAAGGTTTATTGAACGCACAGTAGAAGGCCTAGGTTTAATTTATTCGTGAAAGAGGACAAGCATCTTGTGATTGGCGTCATGGAAAAAATAGCTTAATATTAATGGGGGATGAGCACTAAAATCGTACTTCCAGATAAAAAGTGCTTTATCCTCTGAATACCGACGGATTTACTGGATATAAACAGTGATATTATTTGCTCGAGTCACGCAGCGTGATGTACATCTATGTTCACTGATATTAAGGGAGGAAGAAATGGTGAGACATTTTTACACATTTTCAATCAAACTGTGCAAACTTTTGCGTTGACATACCCATAGTATTGAAAGGTATAATTAGACAATAATAACTGGGCAGAAATCAGTTACTCGCCGATATGCTTATTATGAATCGGTCACAATGTATAAAGTTCTGATGAACTCAATGCCATTTAAACTTATCTTAGAACTCGTTTTGTATTAAAGGAATCTCAATATGAATTAAGTGGATATACAACCCTTCAACTTCCAAGCCAAAACGAATCCAAAGAAAGCCTTGGTTACCGTGGTGCAATAGTATGAATTCTATGGATAGTAATGAAGCAAGCTCACGATTGTTCATCATTTTAAGCAACTTTTTATGTATTAATTTCTATGTATTGTAAGTAAATGTTGATGTATCTTGTTCCATCGATTTATGCTGCCAATTTATTTCATACCGGCCCTAACTAATCCGTGCAATTTTAATCTCCAATGCTTGCAGTTACAGAAAGTTGTTGATATTAATTTTTATATTTATTTTAATGATATTAGTGTTATGTATCAGTGAGTTTAATAACTTTGTATATTGTGTATTTTATGATTATCTTTGGTGTTGTAAAATTTCTTGTGGAAGATCAATGTATTTTATTGGTTGAACGGGCGTTTACCGATGTTTAAATAAAGCTGATAATAATAATAATGCGAATAACCAATTCATTATTGCAAGCATCTTTCTCTCTTTGATCCCATGGAGCATATAAGCAAAATTGACTCGCAATGATGATTGATAGGTTATATGTCTATGTTTATTGTCAAATAAAGTAGGATCTTAAAAGGTGGTAAAAGCCAGTGATAATGGTAAGTTTATTTTAAACACTTTCTCAAAAATGTCATATAATTTGGTCTACAAATATAGACAATACTTTAAACCTCAAAAAATGTGCCATCCATGTCTGTTCCTCATATGGTATGATTCAGTCACTCCTCAAGAAATGATACATGTGTCAAGTTACTTTATTTGAAATGATTGTCATGAGGTTGAGACGTGAAACGCAGAGGACATCGATGGTAAATGTGACTGACTGAATTTTGTGGGGCTTAAATAGTTCCACATTTATTCTCAGATTGAATGACCTGCTTTTCTGGACACTGATTTCATTCGCTGACGCCGTAATCCGTGGACAGAGCGCAAAACGACATAATTCATTCAAAAAAGACGGTAGCTCGGTTTATACCTAAAGATTGTGTGTGAATGATCTTTTCAACAAATTAAAGGATAATAAAAGTACACTTTCAGGTGATACCCAATATGTTAGATATACAGTACTTAAGAAGCAAAATTCCGGACACAATCAGGGTCAATTTTTTTTACTCACCCCTGTATTAGAAGCGTAAATGAGTCCAGAATATCTGTAGTTTTTCTTTTTGGCCTAGCATATCACGACAGTTGTTTATATTCCTTAAATTATTTATGTGATAACATTGTTTGAAAACTGTATTCAATTTTAATCTTATGTCGCGTTGTAGTGTCCCCAAACAAACCTTGGACCTGACCGTTTCCGACAGACTCTGGCAAAATGAAAATTGGCAAACTGTTTGATAAGATATGTGGCTTCCTCTGTGCCAAAAGGCCAAAAGTGTCCAAACGCTTTCTCGTGGTGTAAAAAAACTTATACAAAATATAGTTTACGTCGGCCTTTTAATACGAGATCAAGTTTATTTTATTTCCAGTATACCACGAGTAAAATCTAGGTGTTTCCTTTCACCCGTTTTTGTGGAAGAAGTCAAAAGAGCTGGGAAATACACGCACGATCGGTTCCAAGGCCTTGCCTATGGAATTACTCAGAGAAATTTGGGCAAAACATTTGAATAATGATTTTTGTGTTATTTTCAACCGTATTTGACTCGTTCGTATGTTCCTGTAATTTGATTTTGAGTGTAGAGTACGGGAAGATGAAAGTGCTGTAAAATTTTGAAAACTGAGAAAATCAGAGCGTCAGTTTCCAATAGCATATTTACGGCAGGTTTTTAGCCCGACTTTGAATCTAAAAGTGTATCATTTTATTTTTTGAAAAAATTATTATTTTACATTTAATATCAACCTTCACCGACTTTAGCATGCTAGTTTAGATATATATCTATCCGCTTTCTCTATTTCAAACAATTTAAAAGATGGTAACAACGCGAATTCCAACAAAAATGTACCTGGACCAAATATATTTTACACTTTTTTTCTAGCGGTCTTCGAAAGTCAGTGAGTTGGCTGATGAATGAAAGGAAAATAAGCCAGTATTGTGTACCTGCGCTTTGCTGTTATTACAATAAGGATTTCATTTATAAGTATTGAAAAGTATGCACGTATATCACAAAAAGCATCCGGTCACAATTTTGGAGTTTTTAAAATCGGTCCACAGGGTTCGTTAACATAGCGGCTCGTCATTATTCAAAATTATAACTAAGTTGAAGACAAATGTACGGTATTGTTAAAGAATGCACCTGAGATATGAAATTGGGTGTGCATACTAGCATTTATGTTTTTCAACACATTCATCATCAATCTGTGTTCATCACCTTTTACATCAAGCTACAAAGCATGTA
>JAMKCH010056326.1:0-50693 GCA_023653785.1 Ophioderma brevispina
CGCCTATTCACAAACGCATATAATTTAGCATCATTTGTCAGCGCTTCGAATCTAGATGTAGCAGCGCTTTTAACTATTAATTATGTATGTATGTATGAGCATTCATATCTTTGAGCAACTGCTGTTTCTTCTTTTTATTAGTTTACCTTGGAAAACCATATCTAACAACTTATTCTTCACTTTTAGAATACTCCTTATACTACTCCTGCAAATTTTGAATATTTTTGATTTATTTGGGTGGAATCATTGATATTGCCTTTAAGATGTCAAAACAATTACCTAATTTGAATGGTTATGGCCATTACATGAGTATCCTCAAACTTTCAAACGCTATGAACAAAATGATAATGACTGAACTGACGCAATTTTGTTGGAAATCCTCACAGTAAAACATGTTTGAAAATGGAAAGTATTCAAGTATCCATATGTTAGAAGTATTTGCACTTGTGCTATTGGACAAAGGTGAACACCACGTTTTTCCAACTTGCTGTTCAAAGTAAAATTCAATGTAAAAAGTAAATATCCCCCTTACCTACAAAATGATGGCTGCATCCCTGACTGTACTACACAGTGGTCCCATATTAGAAACTGTAAATGCTAGCGGAGCACAACCCGCTGCTGAAAACCTGCCATCTGTACCCTTAGACCCCACCACCCCACACAGAGTCGCTGGTATAACGGATTGAACCTCCTCCATCTGTGCCTATACTTACAGGACATAGACCTGCAAGAAATAGGATAACGAGATTGAAAACAAATATTTACGTGTGGCATTGATTTATCGTGGAAATTATGGTATTTGTTCATTGGCTGTTAATCTTGCACAAATACGGACCAAGCTCATGCCAAGGCTTTTTCTTAGCGTATCCAAGTCATTGATAATGCTTGTGGGTGGTGGTCGGATTTATCAATTGAGTGTGCTGATCCGGGGCCCGCAAGTTTATCCTATACGGACGCTCCTAACATGCCTGCAAATATTTGAAGTGTGGGCGGATTTGGAACACAGTGGTTTATTCACCCACCCTACTCTTATCGTGTATTCGACACTGACTGCGATGTGCATTTACAGGTTGTGACTCTCGTACATGGGACCGACACTTTAATGTCCCCTCTGAACACAGGGATGCTTTCAACAACATCCATTTGCCCAAATTACACCAAGTTAACATGGAGAGAAGGTGTAAATTTCTGTATTTAAAATCCTGATAGACAGATCAATCCAGAATGATAGTACCCGCATCCATCCCAGCCACGTGCCAACCCCACCGGGATTCGAACCCGTGAATTTTGTTGGTAAATTTGCGCCACATGCAATCAACCCTAGACTACTAGGCCACGCTCTCCCATTCTTACACTGTGCCCAATAGGCAAAGTGAATTGACTTGCCATGTGTGAGTGATTTAAATTTAATTTCCCACTTATGCTTTGATTTTTTTCATTGAGTTTTCATAGAAGATTAATGGGTCAACCATTGCAAACCTTGGCCTTACATGCAAAACAAAAGTGCATCATATCACACTTTGAATTTTGAAAAGTCATAAGCTTTGAGACATTATTGTTGTGTAGAATTACGCCAAAATACTGTTTTGTATGTACATTCAATCTTACAATGGCATACCCTCAAGCAGGAATCTTGGTCCAATGAGAGTGTCATTTTGAGGTCAATTAAACTTGACACACTTTAGAAGGTTCGTCGATTGGCCAAATGTGTAAACAACGTATTTCATACGAATAAATCGCAATCTCATCATAGTGCGGCAGTTCACAACTCCAAAAAAAAAAAAACGTTTACACAATTTGCCACTCCACCCGTGGTGGTAAAGAACACTATCAGTGGATTCATCGAAAGATTCCCAATATTTGAAATTTCAGAATAAGCTTAAAAAGTGAAGGATAAATCGTATTTCTCATAAGTACTCTTTCCACTAAAGCCATTGATAAAAAAGGGAATAAAACGGCAGTGTTCAGAATATATGACTCTCCATTCAGTTACGTGTTGTAGTAATGTGCCCGTACGGACAGTAATGACTAATATACCCAATGTGTTCCTTGTTAGGTTGCTCGGCCTTATCATTTGCAGGATATATTAGGGTACTTGTACGTGTTTACCGACATGCAAAAATCTGGTTGTTGGATGATTGTTTTCAATTTTTGATTTAGCAACTCACGATAGTGCCTTTAACAACATACGTAAAGCAAATCATAACACAGGCATAAAAATGCATAACAAATTCTCTTGTTAATTACCATACGCATAAATAGTACTAGTGACCCGGTGTGACAATACAATGTACAGGGACATAAGAAAACAAATCGATTTGTATTTGGGCTATTCCACCCCATGTGCAAGGCACATTGGATATGTTCCCAAAGGGCATTGACTTCATGTGAATAACCATGATCAAGGCATATCAATGCTGGTTGTCATATGCTTGCACAGGGATAAACTAAGCAGAGGGCTTGTGTGACCACTAAAAACCATTGTAAACGGGAGGTGCGACACTCTCCTTTCCCCTGGGGCAGATATTTAAACGTAATTGTCTCATCGACCCATACAAAATACGGGGAGCTGTTTGGGAATACACCATCTGTTGATAGGTTTGGGGTGGTCCTAACGTGACCCCTAGATGAAACAAATGATGGCCAAACATCTTAATTTTCGATGTGGCCGCCATATTGGGTATGTCTGGAATTCCTCTGAATAGCCTGTAATTAATTCATGAATACTCAAGTTATGGACTTTCGTAGTCATACAAAGCATGGTTGCTTGGCATATTGCCACACAGTTATTTTGAAGAGATCTTACTTCCTTTCGTTATTGAATATCAGTAGACTCATACACCTGTTCTGTGACTTGAAAGGGCACTACTGGTATGGTATAAAGCCTGTACAATCACCGCTTTTGTGTTAATAAATGGAAGATTCACACCAAGTAATAATCTGGACTGGCACCCTCTGGGCTGAAAAGTGTTTTGGGAAAAAGGAAAAAAGAGTCTACGTTAAAATTGAAAAATAGTTATAAACTGGAACGGCCCTGTCCATCTTTTGTTTAGAAATTATTTTAGAGATACAACTCAGCACAATATAAGCCAAAAAAGTGTATGAGTCTTACTACTGAGGAATGACAGTACTATTCTACAACAAAACCCCCCCATAGAATATTTGTTGCTAGAAAGCCACAGTTCACATACAGGGATCGAACTCATGTTGTCTAAACACTTCAGTAGCTTGAAAACTCTGTGGTCAACTTATAGATTTTCTTGCTGAATTGGGTCAGAGGTCTAGCGTCCCAAGGTAAGGTATAATTTAAATGACTGAGTCGCTTCATTAACGAGAATTTACGTTTTAATTAGGGCCATTTTGTAACGTTTTTGGTGGTGTGCAACTGGAATACAACTCTTTACAGGCGTATCATGCACAGAAATATTGAATCACACTGGAACTATGAAGTCAAAGATATTATCGGACACGTAGCAACTAACCTGCATCTACAGCCACAGCAGATCCACTAGAGCTGCCTCCAGGATAATGCTGGACATTGTATGTATTTCCTGGCTGTTCTATTATACCTATAGAATTCATAACTCACATTAAGACGAAGGGCTAGACCAGAATGGCTAGCAATTGCCCTGTAAATCACAGAGACTCAACCAATTAAAAGCAACTAACCTTCAGCTACAGCAACAGCAGATCCACTAGAGCTGCCTCCAGGATAATGCTGTACATTGTAGGGATTCCTGGCTGTTTTATGATACCTATAGGAAAAGAAGTGACATGTCTTGACTTTAAATGCAATTGTGTTTTCAAAGCTGACTTCTATTAGAATGAGGAAGGACACAGAATGGCTGATATTAGGAAACAAAATATGGGAAAGACAAAATAGAAAATGTAGACAAAGACAGCATTGTTTGGAGATCGTTTAAAGAAGCTCGGGTTTCATGCAACAGTGGATGAACACACTGATCTCTACACACTGGATAGGCAATCTCCACGCAATTAAATAGCGAGCCGGTGAAGAAACCGGAAGTTCCACAGCGTCCCTTTTGCTCTACCCAAAACATTCTCTTGGTTGCACGGGTTTCTATGGGATGAGTATACACGTATGCTTTATAAAGTACTTTCCTGGTCAATATCTGAAAAAAAAATCAAGCGTTTGCAATTTGTATGGAGTATGTTGCCCATTTTGCCTGAAATTAACTGTGAGTAGAAGTAAACAAATATATTCTAGGCAATTTTTCGACCGATTAGTGATGATACTGGTGGGTACACGTCGTAGCCTATACACTGTACATAATACTGTATGCACTTGCATTGCCACTGTATTAGACTTGGTCTGCTGTGCTCTAAAATGCTATAACTCCATGGGAATACTAGTATGGAGCGCTAATACCTCTAGTTCACTATAAATTAGTATTTAATAATAATGTACCATCTGGTACGTCATATTTCATTAGGGATATTTTTGGTGAAATTATACTAGTTTTCAGTTTTTTTTAAATATTAAGGGGGACCAATTTCCAGTAAAATTATACCCCTTGCGGGACCTGTTCTCAATACGTGACTAAAATACCTTTAAAATAGCCAAAATACCATGCTATATTGCAAGAAAAATTACACACTCAGGATTTATTTTGCTGATATGTTTAGGTTACATTTTCCTATTTTTATCATTGAACCAGTCACAATCACAACTGAATTTGATACCCCCTAGAACTTCATTATTGTGAATTTTATACCCCTAGAGGTTGTCCCGCATTTGCAGAAAAGGAATGGTTAACTCTCGTCTACCTGAGTCATTTTTTGTAACAACAATTTCTCTGGGGGGGTTACCACCACCATGTGATTTTCCTTTTTACACATCCGATTTATTGAGATAGTGGCATGGTCTAGTGGTTAGCAAGCTTACCTCTGGAGCAAAGAGTCCACTTGCTGGATTTAATTCGGGAACTCCATTTGGGATTTAATTTGTATAACAGATATTGATTAAAACCTGAATGCCACTTTCTCCATGGTTCATTTGAAATGGGCAAAGGAACCATAAAAGCTAGCACTTCCCATCCGGTGTGTGTTTCGTGTAGTGTGTTTGAATGTTGCATTATGGCGCTGTTTAAGCTGCTGCCTCCAAGTTGCATTGTTTCTGTCTAGTAATTATTAAGTTGTAAAGTCTCTAGTAATTTGGCCTACAGGCCACGATTTGAGATTAAAAAACCTTGATTATTATTATTATATATTCCTATAAATTTGGTAACACAAGATAGCTTTGCGTTTTCTCTTTCCATTGGTATCAAAATAGGTACCAACATTCCCAATATGATGTCATAAGGAAAGAGTGAAAATACATGATATAGGGTGGAAAATTGATATTTTTCAATTTTACTCAAAAACATCACTAAACGCTCTGTGTAAAAAATAGTAATTTCCCATCATGTAAAGCCCAAACCGCATGGAAATTAGATACTCCTAACTTTTTTCATGTTTTTGGTGATATGACGTCACTTTGAAGTAGGCCTTATGCTGGGCATGTTGGTACTCATTTTGGTATCAATGAAAGAGTAGGATGATAGCTATCCATTGGTACCAAAATCAAGTGTCTGTGGTATTCCCGCGCAATACTAGGCGTGTTGCTACTTCTCCCCCCCCAGGGGTACCCCCCCCCATCCATCACTTTGGGAGCGTACCAAGTCAATTGCGGGCTCAGAAGGGTGGAATAGTAAAGCGGAAAAAAACCTTGAAAAAGGATTAATAATATCTAATATATCTGTGAATACTAGTAGGCATTTACTGCATGAATTATTGTGTCTGTGAGCTGAAAACCTGAAATATGGCATTTTAAAGACTTTTTAAAACATTTTGAATAATATTTTGTTCGAACATACCCGCCCATACTCGAAAATCAAAACCAATAATTGACAAACCTTGACATACGCGCAATTAATCGCCTAATTCTGTCCCTTTTCTGTAGTTTCCCTATTCCTTTGTACGTGCATGATCGGGTTCTTGGGTAGAGCAAAAGGGCCGCCGTGCAACTTCCGGTTTCCTCACGTTCGAGCGGCGACAGCCTATCCAGTGTGTAGAGATCAGTGGATGAACATCATAACTTGATGAAGATTTAAAAAAAACAATGGTTACCTGTAATACATCTTTTAAAGCTTATTGTTTGCCAATGAAAAATCTTTACAAATTACAAGTGGAATTTATACCCCATTTGTAGTGGACTAGTTTGAATCACACTTGTGAAAAAAAAAGTTGGGAGATACCAAAGAGAAGACCAGAACCTGGTTTTCAATGCTTTCATATCATCAAAAAAATCCTCAATCAACTTCATTCATGGAAAAATATTGTAAACCAATGAATTGCTATGGCAACTTCCTTAAGTGAAGTGGTACATACTTATGCATAGTTTATGGCCATTAAAGGAATTTAAGAAAAAAGAGGTTAGACTACTTATACAGCGGTGCATGGGAAGTAGTAAAAATTCCTGCCTGTCTAGTCAATTGGGTTCAGAGTGTGAACAATGAATTGGTTCACTTCAATGTTAATTTCCTATAGTGATTTTTGAAGTGTAAAAACAATACAAACTTTTTTATTTTGGAGAAGTAGTGCAATACGTCCATCTGGTTGATGAGAGAGGCTGCACTTTCAGAGATAGTCTTGATTATATCCAATACCTCGGAACGTTGATACAAATACACTGGTTGGAGGGGAAATAAGTGCAATCTATTTTCCGCGAGGTACTGGCTACCGGCCTACCACCCCGAACCCGACGGGTGAGGGATGATAGTCCCTGTAGCCAGAACCGAGGGAAAATAGTTGCATTATTTCCCGACATAGCATGTAGTATTTGTTTTAATTACACCTTTCTCAATGTTTATGAGATATGGGCATACGAATTTAACCATATTGTGTTGGACGTACTTGGCTTTTTAAAAAAATCGCCATCCCGTTTACGAACCTGCGCTCTCAAGTACAATCATAATCGCCCCCAACAGCTCGTCCAAGTCGGCATAAAAAAAAAAAAAAAAAAAAAAAAAAAAACAATCATTGACAATTTAGCACTGTCAGCTTCCGCAAGAGACTCCTTTTTCCCGTACCTAGTTGAAAACTATCACAACAGCCTTCCGACGACACATCGCACGTGTTTTGTGCATCTTTATCTTTGAATTAACGCAGCAATTTCGTCGTCTGTCAAAGTCGCTGACCGACTACTGGCGGCGCCATTTTTTGTTTGTTTGGTAACAAACGGAGCAAGTTCCTTCTTTTTTGGAGAACCTTATAACTAAAAGGCGTGACTAACGCGAACATGGCTACTTTTGGCCTCTGGGTACGATGAGGTAGGGAAAGTAGTAAAAAATACCGCAGGGGAAATAGCTCAATTCACAGATAGTTCAATTTATCATCCCTGTTTCCAGCGCAATTCAACCATGAAATGAGGAACTTATGCCTATATCTCATGAATATTTATAATGTGTAATAATTTACACTACCGTCCCCTTAAACCTTGTTTACAACACCACCTGCTAACATGTTTCGCTATTCCAAGGCCTAATTCATGCATATTGGCCATTCCTATAATCATCGCTCCGCCCTGCAGCATCCCTTAATTTGAGTGGACGTTAAATCTACAGAAACACTTGGAGGAACGGACATTGGCTGTTCCAACACGTAAGATGTATGGATCTGAGTAAAAATTACAAGTATTAAGAAAATTTTAAATACTTAGACATAAAAAAATCTTTTATGTGCATAAAAAATAATGGCACCCCATTTGCTTGACATGTGGCTTATATCACCAAGTTCAGATGTTTATGTTCGTGACTTTCAATTTGAAAAGGTTTTGACAGGCGAATATTGCTTGTTTGACAAATTTAATTTTTGATGTTAGATTGAGCCTGCGGGGGGGGCGGCCAATATAGCGTCCGTTTATATGCCATTCCCATAGGTTTAGCACGTAATCACGAAAACTTGACAAATATTCTAAAGTCGAAAATATGTTTAATATCAATATTTTTCCACTCAAAATCCGTTGGAGTTGAAGAATCAACTCCAGTGTAAGTATTTTTTTTGTATGAATAACGGTACAAACGGGATCCATTTTGAACGAGGCTGGTTTGACCTCATGTTCAATCGCAGGGTCACCACTATTTATAGCTGCGGACCATGTACCAGGCCCGGTACCAGTTTAGCCTATGCACCACCGTGGAATGATTCGTTGACCTGCATGTAGCAATCCTCTCATGTCCGGTCTTACCACCACAAAACGATTTGTTGATAGTTTTGCAGCGCAATTATGCACCACCGACTAAAGCAAGGCAATTTAGATCGGTCGCGACTCCGTACGGGAATTCCCACTCGCCACTCACTGATCTATTTATAAACGCGCACAGTGACTTCACTGTTCAGGCTCGTCCAATGACTCGTTCGGCAGTTTTGCGCTATGAATGAAGCTTGGCCGCCACCACCTGGATTGAAGGGTGATTTTGAAGTATTATTAATAATTCATGATATTGCAATATTTTACCGGGCTCTGACATGCTATATTGCTAGCCATTCTTCCATGTTTCACTAGACACAAGCTATGGAAGAGGAGCTTCCACAACCTGACCCATCTGACACACTTTCTTCTGACACACTTACGAATTCGGACATCCATCATGGAATACAAAGCATGTTTATTCTGTTAAAGTTTCCAAATTCATAAGTGTGTCAGAAAAAGTGTGTCAGATGGGTCAGGTTATGGAAACTTCCCTATGGAAGCCTCATGTCAGAGTGCATCAATCAGTATATTGTGTAGCCTTCATCAGCAGTTACTCAGACATTTGGGTATATACATAATTCACAGATAATTCATCAGTCAAAACCAAACAATTTGTTTATTACCTTACTGCATAGAAAAATGAACCACACCTGTATGACTAGAAAGGTGGAGAAGGAACCACCCCATGTACACAATCCATATTTCAAAATGACTGTGCCCAGGCTGAGCATGTTACAAGGAATCCTTGTCCTTTCCATTTATTTCCTGGATTTACTCTCAATTCCAGCAAAAATACAAGACTAATATTGTTTTGGCCAAGTCGAAGTAATCTGTAAATCTGTTTTGCTCTTGTGTTGATCAATCTATCCACCTGTCAACATTTAAGAATCCTTCTTGTCACACTTGTCTTGATGGATTTTGATGGCACTTGAGCACTACGGGCAAAGAGACATAAGGAGTGCATAGTTACGCATGCATTGTTTCTGAATTTGGATACTTTTCTGTATAGTACATAGACACTCATCATCATCATAAATGGCAGATTTGACTTTTTGTCTTGCCTGAACTTTGTTCGGCAGAGACTTAGTTATCACTTTTCTGTCTGTCTGTCTGTATGTCTGTCTGTCCTGTCTGGTCTCCTTTCTGTCATGCTGTCTGTCAATTCACCCCTTCCAACCGCCGTCCGTGTTCAAGTGCTTGTGTACGATTTATCTGGAGTTCCGTAAGGGCTACGATGATGTAACTTGGTGGAAAGAAGCGGGTCCATGAGTTCTCGACCTGATTAGATTTTGGGCGTAAAATATGCTAATTAAGTATCTAATTTACAAAAAATTTTCCCGCAAGGCTTGTGTACAAGTTTTCTGGAGTTCCCTAAGGCGTATAATGATGTAACTTGGTGGAAGGGAGCAGGCTGGATAGTTCTCGAACTGATTAGATTTCAGGCGTATTTCGGGCAAATTAAGTATGCAAATGAGCTAATTAATATGCAAAAATCAGCGTAATTGCTATAATTTTGAAACCGTACATCAGATACGGAAAATTCCTTCACTGCATGAAAGCCTATCATGGTGCGCATCTTTTCTGCAATTTCAAAGTGTGTGATATATGCGGCTTAGGTATGCAAATGAGCTAATTAAATATGCGTAATTACTGTATCTCTGAAAACGCTACATCGGATGGGCAAAATTCCTTCACAACATGCAAGAATGCTATGCCATGCATCTTTTGTGTGAATCATAATTGCAGTCAAAGTGCATGTGGGCCGATTAAAGGGGCATTTTTTGATACAATTAATCTAATTAAATATGCGTAATTGCTATATTGCTGAAATGGTACATTGGATATGCAAAATTCTTTGCTAAATGAGATTACTATGCCTTACATCTTTTGTGTGAATCATAATTGCAGTCAAAGTGCATGTGGGCCGATTAAAGGGGCATTTTTTGATACAATTGATCTAATTAAATATGCGTAATTGCTATATTGCTGAAATGGTACATTGGATATGCAAAATTCCTGTGCTACATGGGAGACTGTGCCATACATCTTTTGTGAGAATCATAATTGTGGTCAAAATGCATGTGGGCCACTTAAAGGGGCATTCTTTGATAATTTAAAATTGCAACTAATGCCAAATGCTTGGTCCATTTCAGCCAAATTTGCTCAGGTTCAGTGTGAAATACTACACTTTGCAAAAGAATTTAATTCAGGAGTTCATTTACCTTACAATAAATTAGGTCAGCATGTGTTTATTTGGCAGTATATAATGTGTGTGATTTGGTGGTGTACAAAACAAGAAGACTTATAAAGCAAAACTGGGGGTATACCACACAAAGGTATAAAACACATAGATACAGCTAAGCTAGATATCAAGTGCCCAGTTTTAGTGATTTTTTTTTCTTAGTGTCTGGTTATTGCACTGGGTCATTCTTTTGGGTTGCCAGCCTGTTTACATTTCTTGGAAAATGTGAAAATACGTAAAACTTGTGCTTTTATAGGCTTCTCCTTCCCGACCCTATGGACCCAAATTTAAAATGTGGTCACACTGATTTTTAAAAAAATAGTGTTGCCAAATTGAGTAAATATTTTCAATATTTTTTTACTAATTTATTGAACTTGTTTAACGGGATTTTTGCATGCCTTTTCATGATTAATAATATCTCCACAACGGAAAAATGTTGTGACCCCCTGGGGTGGGTGTCAATGAACGAGCAGGAAATAAGAATACTATAAATGCAAACCCGGGTGGCTACTCCGAAACATCCTCTCGGTTATGCCTCATGTGGGGGACATTTCAAGATTAATATCCTCCACAATGAAATTGTGACCCCTAGGGGTTGTCAAATGAAAGAGTGAGAGGTAAAGAATACTATAAAAATGCAAACCCCGGGGTGGTGCTACTCCTAAACATCTATTGGTTATGCTCATGTTTTGGGGACATTTCAAGATTAATCTCCAGCCATGGAAAATGTTGTGACCCCTAGGGTGTGTGTCAAAAGGAAAAAAAAATAAAGAGTGAGAGGTATAGAATACTAAAAAAATGCAAACCTGGGGGTGCTACTCCTAACCTCTCTTGGTTATACTCATGTTGGGGACTTCTCAAGATAATATTCCACATTGGAAAAGTGTGACCCCTTGGGTGGTGTCAAATGAAGAGTTGGAAGTAAAACTTATGTTAGTGAGTGAGTGAGTATTAAAAGTGTGGTTTACCGACAACTCAACACATGGTGTCATATCGTGTCATTACTTGTCATTTAACATTAAATATAAAAAACAATGCAATATTAAAACTTATTTCAATTCAAATTACAATAACATACAAAAGGTATACACATCATACGTGATGAACCAGAGCATCACCTATCCATGTAACAACAAAAAAACCAACTATTGCAAGATCACTTACAACCATGCATCAATAAACACTTTCAAAAGATATACTGATAAATTTATCTATACACATCATAGACCGATGACAAAGGTATCATATCATCCATTACAGCAAAAACTTCAACTCAAATACAGATATCCACAATCACATCAGAACGGCAACATGAGATCCCCTTTACAGACCAATAGATTGTCTCATACAAGTACATTTTATAAATGGCGCCAATACACTTGGGCATTAATGCCCAAACTGATAGATACTAAATTACATCACAATTATACGTAGAAACCTAATACATCTACTATTTACTATTACACAAAAAATAATAGGTGGTCTTACATATGTCCAAATGTAATTGATAATTGTTTGTTTTTCGTGTTAATTATTTTAAGCTACATTAACTAAAAACGAGTAATACAACAGAACATCTTAATAATACGATTACACAGTCGAAAATCATTACATTTTATCAATATAATCCTAAATTTAAATAATCCCGTCGGTCAAATAACAGACGAGTTTCCCCCTTTATCGCCTTTTATGGCATGCAGGGGAACACATCGGGCAATCTTAACCCCGAACCCGCAGGGGGCCCCATTTAGTCCCTTTTTACGACATGCAGGGGAACACAATCGGGCCAATTCAAAACCCCGACCCGCAGGGGGAAAACTAGTTTAGAAATTGGAGTTTATTTGCTTTACCACTTTTTTGGGGACACCCTGGACGCGCACAGTTGCACTCTGGTATGCTGCTTTTTGTCTTAACAGTTACGCGCGAAAGCGGCGCGATTTGTGGTTCGGACCCGCCTTGTTAAGCATTATAATAATTTTTTTATCATTTTACATGATTTTTATTACCTGCCTGTTTTGTTCCAAAGAATGTGAAAACCTGAATATTTAATTAATTGAATTGTATTTCGGGTCCAAGAGAAATTCACTGACTGATGTGTCTTCAGTTTAAAGTGGCACTTGCCAACATTTTACAAAATATTAATTTCTTCAATTTACTGGCAAATGATAGCCATGTCATTGGAAGAATACAGATATAGTTAACATCATAAAATTAAATAGGCCATACCTGAAAACAGATAGGGGCATTAATAAGAGGCTAAAGACATCCCGGTAATCTGTAGGCTAACTTTCAGTTTGCCGTAACTTTAATCAAACAATGTGTCTATTACAGAATATCATAGACTCTACTCATTGATATTAAAAAAAACCACAAAGTTCACTGACGGGTCAAACAGATGTGCATTGGAAATCAATCTGCTGTGTTTTCTTAGTTATCACATATTTCCATTGAATACCACTAGAAATGCATCTCACAGAAGCTGCCCTATGCATCAGATATACACTCAATTGGCTCCAGTACCCTAATAGCATAGCCTACCCATTCAGTTCCTCTTTGATACACACTGGGACACCATCCATTACTGAGCGAGGTTGACCATACTTGAAACGTTCGGGATTCTGTGCCACAAAAAGAAAAAAGTTTGTATATAGTTTAACAAATACCCCCTAAACAAGTTACACATGATCTGTAAAGAACACCCCTTTGTCTCCAAAATCCACCTTTTCTTAACCAAATGCATAAAACACTTTACTTGCCATCTGCCTACACCCGTCTTTTCACTCTTTCTTGTTACACACATGTGGACCGTAGTATCTGCGAGTGTTTTCCATTGTGCTTGCTGTTTTCCAAAATGTCAAGAAATTTCCCAATATCGTTTTCCTTCTATATTAGTTATGGCCGTCCTGGTAAGCACTAATCCTATTCCCTTCTAAATTTGAAGAAAAACTCAAAACTCAAAGTTGGTGTAAATTGAAACTAGTGTTTGAAATTCTCAAGACTGCAAAATATTGAAAGGCATTGTTGGACAAATTGATACGACGTAGCGATTGCGTGTTCACTTTTTCGTGTCTGCGAGCACCAAAGTACCAGACAAAAACGTTCAATTTTCTCGCTAGGTTCTATAGGTTCAGACCCAATTACGATACATATTCAAAACAAAACATAGTAACAGACCCTCTGATGCAAAAACGTCCATAGAACCCCTTCTTTTCCGGAGATATTTGAGATTTAGTTTTATTTACACACATTCTCTATGACGGACTGATAACGTTAATCTCTCGCGCAGTACCAATTTAGATAACATCTTTCACAGTCTGTGACACAGACTACAATGTGGGAAATACTTACCGGACCGCCGTAATTATTAGTCTTTGAAAGTATTCATACATATTCTGTGAAAATGGTTAATAAAGGGCTGATAAAAGCTCTTCTAACTTCTTCAAAAACAATGCCATATAAAACAAGTGAAATATAGTATCCTTTCAGTAATTTGAAAACAATGAGAATAGTTTTCTTATTATTGTTTTCACCTCTCTTATTTCCTCTTCATTCCATTGTACCAGTGCCCTTAGCTGTGGGTTCTGTTCTTCTGAATCATGTATGGCCCTGATGATGTTCTCAGCAACATCACTTGGGGTCAATCCACCTGATCTAGAAAAAAAACAAAGCAAAAAAAACAGTGACTGAACAGAGCAACAGGGGTTTTCTTTTTGTCCTTTTGTTTTTTGGCATTCCTTCACTTCATAAAGTGAACTATTTCTTGCAGAGCAATTCTATTTTTTTTACAATTTTGGATCAGTTTCAAACAATAAGTTCATATTGAGAACAATTTTATGCAAGTATCTGTCATTTCTAGCAATTGAGTATATGTTTGATTGTAGACGGGTATATATATATTCAAATATGAAATCAAAAGAATGCTCTCCTGCCTTGTAGAATAGTATTTGGTAACACTATTCTACAAGGATTTAGTGTAGTCAACTTTTAACAAATGGCAATCACCAAATGTAGAGCACAAGTGGCCCAGTGGAAAATCGCAGGACTCTTGATCATTAGACTGTTAAAATCGTGAGTTCGAGCCCCACTGTGATCAATGTGTTTGTGTCCCTGGGCAAGGTACTTAATCTCAATTGCCTCGTCTATCCAAGAAAAATCTGGGGAGCTGTTATGGGGAATATTACAATCTAAGTGCTGATAGGCTTGTAAGGCATGTCTTTGAGCAGCCACCTAGATGAAGCGAAATTATTGTGACAATTTCTTAAAGGTGGTGTAATAATAATTGTCAACCGCGCTTTGAGCTTGTTTACAGGGATTAAGCGCTATATAAAAACTGATTATTCTTATAAATAATAGCATGATGGGGACATTTAAAAAAATAATATTGCAGTGTAAGGCATATATCACACACATGCAAACATACATGCACACATGCTCGCACACACACAATTTCACTCTCACGCATGCTTGCATGCATACACGCACACATACATGCACACATACATGAACACATACACATGCAGTTACAGTTGGGTAATTTACCTGTATTTATGGTAGTAATCAGATATTGATACAAATTGAAGCATCCTTTCCAATCTGTCTGTTCTTTAGCAATCAAATGCTCTACCTCAACAGGTGAACCATCAGATGCAGGCCCATCAAAATGAACTAGAGGTTGGAAAGTTGGTGGTTCTTCAAGGACTAGTCTATCAATTAATTGAAAATTGCCTCTCCTGTACAATAAATAATATATACAATGCTTGAATAAATCTTTGTGTGGTAAAAACTATTTCCTTTCAGTTCCAAAATGTGTGTCGATCATGGAGAACAACTCATAATATTTTTAGACCTTAAAAACTTACTAGCTGCTACATTCTATGGCTACTTCAATTATCTACAAAAAATACTGTTGATACCTTCACTTTAAAGGTCCATGGACATGCTTTAAAAATACTTCTACCTCCCAAAAACAGTTTTATTCATAGTATGTATTGGTATCAATGTAAACTCTGCATGAAGCAGTATTTGAGAAATTGTAGATTTGATTAAATTGGGTTTCAGACAAGCTTTGAAGGGAAATTTCAAAACGAAAGTGATTATCGCACTGGCCGCGACGACCCGGAAGTGACGTAAAAGTAGCATTTTAGTGACGTAAAAGTAGCATTTTAGTGACGTAAAAGTAGCCTTCTAGTTCTTTGAAGTGTGTCGAACAGATTTTATAATGTGCGGGTGTACAGCGTGTGCTGCGTAATGGTAAAATACTACGCTGCCTTCACACCTAATGCACGCTGGTGCACGCACCTTTTTATTTGTTTGTTTTTTGTGTGCTTTAGGCGTATAGGGTGCTTAGGGGAAAGCCAAGGAGGATTAAAGTCAGGAGATAACACTTGTGGACGAACGGTGGTCCCTGGACCTTGCTTTACAGGGGGTGCTACAACCACTCGGTTAGATTTTAAGGGGGTGGGACACAGCACTAAAAATCCAGGTAAAATTTGGGGATAACAATACATAGGCGATAATCTTGTATACTATTTGGACTTAAAACGTAAAATTGTTGTCATATGAAAGCTGTGAATTTCTAAATTGCTATAATATAGGATATACGGTGAATTAAGTTATTTTTTACAAAAACAAATAGTAGGGAACTACACTATTAGCTACTATTTCCAGGGGATTTCAATTGAAGGGACCCGAATTGTAGACTGCAAGGGCTGTGATTCATAAAAATAGATTAAATAAATCTAAAGAATATTAAAGGTGCTAATTTTGATACTAAAACATACCAAATTTGACCTTGAAATAACTGAATTAGGCACATTTGAAAAACAAAATTATTAACATTGTGAAACATTCAGTGTACCAACCCCTTAAACTAGGATGGACCTATGTTCATCTGAGGGCACTATATATAGCCGAGTCATGCAAGTTTGTTATCATCATGGTTACAAACGGCGTACACATAACTCTATACCAAGAGGTTAATTTATACAGGAGGGACCATGAATTTTGTTGGTATGTGCAAACTTTCGTATTTTGCAATAGCCATATTGTGGGGTTAAGGAGCAAAAGTTTGACAAGATTCTGGTCAAATTTACAAGATTTTCCAGTCAAATTTGACTAGAAAACCTTGTAGGATTGTATTTTTACTCTGTACCTAGTCAAACGTGATGAGGTATTTTTAGCAATCTTTATCAAGTGAAATTTCACGCTCCAAAGAGTGAAATTTCAATCTTTTGTCGAGAGTAAAATTTTACTCCTTTGGAGCTAATTTTACAAATTTCACTCTTTACATTTAGGGAGTAGTAAATACTTAAATTATAACTTGTATGCTTACTTCAGTCCTGATGGAACAAAGAACCAGTCACCAATTCTCTGAAAGGATTAAGATAGAAGGAACTTCTTATGATGAATATGGCAGAACATTTGATCTTCTATCTTCTCTCCCTCCATGTGGGAATTTTTCCGTAACCTGACCCTCTGAACACTTTTTTCTGAACACACTTATGAATTCAGAAACCATAACAGAATAACATTTTGCTTTATATTCCGTGAAGATTTTCCGAATTCATAGTGTGTCAGAAAAGTGTGTCAGATGGGTCAGGTTACGGAAACTCCCCCTCCCTGCCACATACTTCAAGTACTTTCTTCCGTGCTATTCTTACAACTTGATTGTGAAAATTGACATGCTCGGGTGTATATATCTCTCAAAGTTCTTCTACCTTGCCCAAAACCTTAATCTTTTCCATATCTGTCCTTAAATATCTTGTTTAGATGTACAAAGAAGCTTGCGATATAATAAATCTGAAAATATGAACACTCATAATTGCTCTTTCACAATTAAAAAACCTTGCTCAGCACTTACCATGCAGGACTTAATCATCTTCCAATGATCCATGCTAGGTGTGTGATGAGTTTCTTGCCAGGGGTAGGTATTAATTTTCCTGTCTTCACCAGTTCTTGATTTTCTCATTTCCTCCTCCTCCTCCTCCCTTTTTCCCCCATCTCCTTCCCCCCATCTCCTTCCCCCCATCTCCTTTCCCCCCTCTCCTTCTTCCCCTTGCTTTGCCAGCCCAGTACAATGGCTTGGTAAAACCACCATGGCAGTCTGTGTCCCCTGGATTGTCCCCCATACCCTCACCCCATGTTACCCCACCGATTGATCCAAGCGTGTTCCATCAAATGCAAATGCCATGGACTGCACACACAGTGTACCTGTCAAGTCCTGTTTGATGAGTTCACTTATTTAGTACTGAACAAATTATAGAATTTGGCAAAATCTATCTATAATCCAAGTCTACTAAATATTACCGAGTTGAAAAGGTAGGCTGAGATCTAAGGTGCAACCGTCATAGGTGGCAGAAGCTATGAAAGAACAAGGAAAGAATCTTTTGTTAAAGTGCATTCGAGATTTTAAAAAAAAATCCGTTTTATAATTTAGAAAAGCTGCCGCTGGAGTGCCAAGTGGTATTTGACTCTTTAAACAGTCACACACTGAATTGCATATATTCGGTGAGCATTACATGAACAACCCTTAACAAATGCTGGCTGTGCATATTCAGAAGGTTTGGGGCATTTGGGGCCATTTTGTGGTCACTGGTGACCCTGAGGAATTCTTTACAGAATAAAGTGCTTGTGATGCTGTACTTAATTCCATAAGTTGCTGAATTCGTCAAAGTCACCAGTGAAGTACAGGTTGAATCAAATTGTGCGATTTTTCATGAAAACCTGGCCCTGTGTGGTATTCTAAAATATTCTTGTAGCACATCCACTGTTTATAAACTCTTAGAAAATGAAGTGAAGGTATCTGATGTGAATAAAAGACTGAAAAAGTCATGCACTAGTGAACCCTTATCATTCAACATATGTCCTGCTTCACATCTGAATGCCAAGCCAAATTAAGGAATCAACATGTTAATCCATTTTGAAGCCCTCATGCTGCAAAGTAACGTCTCAAATATTTGGTGTGCAATTTGTGTGGGGATAAATTTGGATACATTTACAAGAATAACTCTGGCCATTGTATGTGATATCAATTTTTTTTTAAAAAAATCCTTTTTTGTACCTCTGTAGCTCTGTGGCTTGTTCTAAACAGTGGCGTAACCATTTTTTTTTCAAGGGGGGCACACATATTTCCAGGGTGAAAACACATGTTAAAATTTGTTAGTATAGTATATGCCTATGTTGTTTTCATTGTAAATTAGCATGCGTGCAGAAATTCGCTAATTTTTCGGGGAAGGATTCTCCACAAGGGGAAGCTCCTCCCCTCTGGATATGCCACTGGTTCTAAACAACCTTGGGGATCAAGCAATCAATAACAAGCAGAACATTATCAAACAACCTTGTTAAAGGTCCATGGCCCGATTGCTAATAGTCTCGTCCCCAGAAGCCCAGATTTTACCGGAAGTGGCCAAAATTTTGGTATCACAAGAGAGCTACTATTTTTCTCATTTACCCTGTGAAATCTTACAGCCAAAGGATATTTGGTTTGGAAGTTATGAGTGAAAATATGCCCCATTTTGGTCGACCAATATTAATTTTACACAGTACTCTGTGGGGCTTACAAAATCATGTTTTTAGCTCTCGCATCAAAACGGATTGAAATATTGGCGCGAAACTTTACAGATGGGGTTTTGGAGTGAAGGCCAATCTATTAGGATGAAATCTTCATATCTTTAAATCGGGCCATCCCCCTTTAAAGATGTACTCATCTTATTTTTTTTGTTTTTATGTCTAATCTATTCAAGGCATTTCCCAACAAACTCATTGAAGGGCTCAGTTCAGTAGCCTTGGATGGGTACATATTAACAGCAGTTGACCATGTTTATTCTAGGCATCACAAATCATACTAAAAACAGGGGTATTTGCTCAATTATACACTGGTGATTGAAAGCTGTTGAACTGCAGCATGCTTTGGAAGTGTGTCTGTATTTTATTCTGTGCTAAAAATGTTAACCCTAAACAATTCCATACTACTGCTTCAATATAAATGCACACTTTTTCATGGCACTTGCATGTAATGGTCCTGGGTAGTACCCCACAGTTACCCCTCTCAGGGGTCAAATGTCATCTAGAGGTCAGAGGTCATTGCCCCAAAAATTGTCAGAATTATCAAATTGCTTGGTGCAGTATCCACATGTTGATAAATTTTCATGACACTTGGTTACATCCATAGGTAGTGTCCCAGATGTTGGTGACATTGGTGACCTCATGTGACCTTTGTCCCCATTCACAAACCTTGACAGCAGATGATGCAAGCATTCAGTGAACACTATTTTTAGTTGTTATAGGTCTTATTATATACATTGAATTTGAGGGAGTGGAGCTTTGCACATGGGGTCAAATGTCATCTAAGGGTCATGTGGGGTCAGCAAGAACAAAAATACTCGCATTTTAAGAGTTTTGCTTATTATTTAATTGAATTTGTGATTTATTAAAGGCCGGCCGTGATTTGCTAAATGAGAAAATTGAAAAGATCATCAAAAATCATATTTTTTGCATGTGTAAGCCTATAGGTACCCTAATGTACCCTACAAGTGATAAGACCAACAGCAACCTAATAAGGTCAAATTCTGACATTTTAGTCATTACTGTCCATACAGACACCAACACAATAAATCAATCATTTATTCATGATTTATTTGTGATTTAATATTAAAGGCACTATCAGTGATTTGCTAAATGAGAAAATTGAAAAGATCAAAAATCATTTTTTTGCTCATCTGTAAGAAGCCTATAGTACCTAATATACCCTACAAGTGATAAGACCAAAAGCAACCTAATAAGGACAAATTCTGACATTTTAGTCATTACTGTCCATATAGACACCAACACAATAAATCAATCATTTATTCACATATAGTTGAATGGCGATTTGTATCTTTGAACACTGCCATTTAGTTAGCAAAATAACATATGATATTCTACAGACTTATCCTTTACTTTTAAGGTATTCCTGCTAATTTCAAATATTTTGACTCTCAGGTAGATCACTGATAGTGTCTTTAATAGTATTTTGCCCTGTGAGTAAGATGGATAAACTGTTTGATGAAAATCCCATTCATCTCACATGGTCCTTACAACACTGAACAAGCTATAGATGATGGACCTATGAACATCCATTGTTGACATTCAGGGCGCACTCTGTTGTTTTCTGCCAGGCAAAAGAAAACAAGATGCTCAATCAGTAAGCGCTCGGACTCCAGTGAATGCCATCCATGCATATAGGCGTGCGTTCGAGCCCTGTGAGATTAGCTGTCTTGTAATTTCCCTGGACAAAAAATAACGGCTTGTTGTCTCCATTACCATGCGATTATTTGGAAAGCTTGGTCCCGGCTGCGATGGTATCTCGATGTTGCTGGTAAGGGAAAGCGCTGATCCATCCCGATCTGCTGCATCCCGTGAAATGAGGCTAAAGGTATGGTATGGTTGCGGCCACAGTGATCAGCGACCATTTGTGAAAGCGCTGAGAGGCCAATACATAAGGCGCTATAGAAATCTCTGCTATTACTATAGTACAGTAGTTTCATGACAGGACCACATAAAATTGGTTATAAATTACTTGCGGAACCTTCCTGATCTCAATTGGTTCATATAATGCAGCTGGTAGCACTAGCTTATTATACTTGATAAGGAAGGTGCGGATTATTTAATTTGAAACAAAAGTTACAGCCAAAAAGGAAGTTCCCCATGCCAAAGTATAGGTGCTTTTGCATGCCCAGTTTCTCACTTGCACCAACAGGGGCGCCATAAACTAAAACAAAGGCTCTACATCATCTTATACTACATTTTTTAGAGGTTGTATCTTATAGGGTGTTCTCATAACTTCCAGGTCTCTTTTTATTCAGCTTTGGCAATTTCTTTCTCCTCAGAAGATAAAATAAAAACTCAGTACAACACTAGACCAGTGATAAGGCCCCTAATTTGTATACTCGATCCATCATAAAGAGTGCTGTGTCAAGTCATACCGGCCTATAAACCATATTCTACGTCCATGTAGTAGTCTGTACTGCGCATAAACAAAAGTAGTTAACAGTCATGTGTAGCATGTTTTTTGTCTGCATGTGTGTATGCTTGACTGCTTGCAGTCTGGTATGGAACATCGAAAACATTGAATGTAAAATCAAATCTGGACTGTGTGTAACCTCTGGATAATGGAGTGCAGAGTCCAAATCAATTAGGTCTGTGTACACTGGGTGCAACAAAAGTAAATAGTTAAATATTAAAATTTTATAGTAGGGCCCGTCAGTTAGGACGGTTTTCACTCAGTGAATTATTTGACTGGTTCTTATGAACTTCTTATCCAGGTACTATTGCTTATTTTTCAGACACAAAACAATTGTCAGGATGTCCAGCATTCAAATTTCAGTATTTATTATGATTTCAGGATTTTGGTCAGGGTCTCTTTTCTATAATTAAATATTTATAAGCTCAGTGTTATATTAACATAATTCAAGCAAACATATTACAAGGCCAAAAAAAAAAAACAAGTGGGACTCGCTTCCTGTAACTAGTAACCAGTTTCAAACATCTTGAAACAGTTTAAAAAATATGGTTAATTTAAATATGCAAGTGGGAACGCAGAAAAACCTTTATTTTCATTGACTAAAAAACGCCCCTCAATTACATTTGTTTTTCTGATGCTCTGGAAAAATACATGCTACACAGAAATCTTTGGTGCCCCCACCACCGTTGTGTTGGTGAAAATGCTAGCCCGGTCTGTGGGTCCCAAGCAATAATTTGGATCGAGCAAGGTGGTGCATTGTCCATCTTTGCAACATAGATAATATCAAGTAGGCGGTGCTGGGATCCAAAGTAGGTCATTTGTCCATGGGTCAAAGGTAAAATAAAATAAAAATATGGTCAAATTTGGTCCAAAAATGGGATTAAATTGTTATCAACATGATACCTTTTGATCTAGCAAGTGGTGGGTTCCATCTTAGCCACAATAGATGTCGCTCAAGAAGGCAATGGACGAGTTCGGAGATGGGCCATGTGGTCAAAAATTGCTTTAAACTCTTGTCAATTTGGGGTAGGTACAATGATACTTGGTGGGTATGCGTCAATATTCAGTGCCAAAAAAATTGAGGTCTATTCAAGGTCACGTGGGTCATTCAAGGTAAAATCACCAAAACACATGTGGTCGGTTGATGAAACTTGTGGTTGTGGAAACATCGTGCCAAAAATTTTGAAGGCCATTCAAGATCATAGGGTCATCCAAAGTCAAAAATCATATGCATGGGTGTATGGTCATGTAACCTGGTTGGTACAGTTCAACATTTGAGCCATTTTCAAGGTCATCTGGGTCAAATCATGCTAATGGTTGTGTGGTCATGAAACTTGGTTGGTCACCATTCAGTGCTGGAAAATTCTGAAAGTGCATTTCAGGTCATGCGGGGGCCATCAAAGGTCAAATAACTACAATGGTTGTGTGTATGAAACTGGGTCCAGTCAACATTTGATACCAACATGTTTCAAGGTCATCTGGGGTCTTCCAAGGTCAAATCAAGGTCAAATCAAGGTCAATCACTCCAAATTGTTGCATGGCCATAAATTCAGGGTGTGGGCAACATTCAGAACCAAAATCATGAAGGTCATTTAAGTAAAGTGGGTCACCCAAAGTCAACTAACTACAAGGGTTGTGGTAGCAAGACCTTTAAATAGTTCGATGAAAAGTGTGAGATACCTTTTACTGAAAGTAATATTCATACACAATGCCTTTATCATGTTATATCTAATGTAGCTGAGAGTGAAAAAGATTACAAATATATAGGCAATACTTGAGACACTGATTTTGATAAACAAATAGACGGACTCGTAAACAACATGTTGCGATTATTTGAAAGTACGGAACACGCATTGCTTCGAATTATCGCAAATAGCAAAAAAGTGAGTCGTGAACCTTGTAAACATTTCAACAAAAATAAAAAGCGCACCGATTTAGGTAAATTTGATCCAAAATACTATGATTTTTTAAGGGGATCCAAGATATTGCAACTTCTATGGCAGGAGTCTGTGTGCGTTTGCGAACCACTTATTCCCTCACAATCCTCCTGTGATCTTTAAGTTATGTCACTTTTCCTTCTTTTACTACTGCGACAAGGCGGGGGACCTTTTTGGTTCAAGAACCGTCTGTTTTAATTGCATTTAGAAACTTTTTTTTCCGCCACTCACAGCAAAATTACTTTTTTTTCTTGACCAGTCTAAAAAAGTTGAAGCCTAAAAATGCAATTGTTTACACCAATTGAGAAGGAGATCAAGCATACCCTTCTTCTTGGCCTAATGCCCCTTCAATGCATATTTATTTTTTGTAGGCTGTGGATTATACATTAAATATGTGACAGGATTCGTTATAAAGACTAGCAGCTCATTCTCTAAATGCAAGAGTAAATTTCATCTCTTGTATAAAAGAGTAAATTTCACTCTTGCATCGTATGTGCAGAGTAATCACCAGTTAAAATACATAAAGCAAGTTAAAATTACAGACATACTAATAAGAACAATATAGTTAAATAGGATAAGAAAATAATTACAAACAAGTGGAAGAGCGGCATTAAAGGGACAGACACATTTGCAAGAAAAAATAAAACTAGATCTGGAGACAGATCTGAGCACAGTCAAGGTAGTGACCTTTGACCCTAAATAACTGATCACAAAAATATTTAAACATGTTTAGAACATCATAAGGATCATTTCAAATTTCAGCTCAATCGGAGCATATTAAAAAATTGACATTTGATATCTTAATGACCTTTGAGCTCTAAATTATTTTCAACATGTTTAGAATGTCATAAGGATCATTTCAAATTTTGCCTCAATCGTAGCATTTTGAAAATTTGACCTTTGACCTCTAATCTCGAAAATATTTCAAACATGTTTAGGATGTCATAAGGATCATTTCAGTCAATTTTCAGCTCAATCGGAGCATTTTGAAAATTTGACCATTGACCCGTGAATGACCTCTGTTGACTTGTATGGAATTTATAACATACATCTGTGCAAGTAGCATCACCTCGCATATTATAGACATGATTTTTTAAAGATATTTTAAACTAAGGCCGGAAATGGCCCTGTAGGAATCGCACCACTAAATAACTCCCCATAGACTTGTGTACAAAATAACCCCTCACCAAACATCAATTTCTCGGCTATACAGCGACTGGTTATTTCAAAACTGGATTTTTTTGGAAGATTTGGACAATACCTCTTCAACAAAAATGAAAAGTCATATGATGAAGGCAGATTTTTTGAGCTACAGAGCATTGAAAGATTTGCATGTTTTCAAACGTCCAAGCCTAGTTGAATGTTACTAGAAATTAAAATTGCAGTGTTTCCCCAAACCCTCAGAAATTATACAAAAATGGCACGGACAAAATCTTAACTGCCCAAATGGTTTGTTACTAGTCCACACATTATGATTAATTTCAAACTTTCATTTAAGACACTAATCAACATTTGTGACTTAGCAAGGGCCATATTTTGGACGCCAACACTGCCTCAACACTGACGTCGTCTGCTTCACTACAATCTTGGAAGTAATTGTTGGAATACTTTGAACGATTTTCGGGAAATGTTCCCCCACCTCCCCCCAATCAATGTTGAAGGGTATAATCATAAGCAGTCTTGCAAATTCCCCACAATGATTGATGGGGGGTTGGGGAAGGTAAGTTGAAGTGGAAGGTCGGGGCCTTCAATTGAGTGATAACAGGGATTTGTAGGCTCTTACCTCTGTCCCGGGTGAGCAATGTGGCAATGGTGGTGGTGTTCCAACTAATTTTTTCAAGATTGTAGTTATTAGTGGTGTGATTCCGTTAATGGCAAAACTGAGCATAACTATTATGAAGGGTCCCAAGCTGCTTCTTATCCATTGGTCACATACCATGCAATAAAATCTGTAGGAAAAGCAGGCATTTCACCATCATTTTATAACAAAGAGAAGATATCAGAGTTTCCCCACAATGCATTGCTTCCAATGGAAGTTTTTGTACAGGTAGTCATGTGAATAGTTAGAGACAAAAAAACATTCCTTAAAGCAAGCTTGTGCTAGTACTGTCAATTTATCCATATTTCATCTTTAACGATTTACATCAGTAGCTGTACAAAAACCTCCAATGGAAGCAATAATTGTGGGAAGCTACGGTGAAATTTTCTCTTATTTTATAACAATGTAGTGTAGGTGGGTGGTAGATGTTGTTTTTGCATCCACCAAACAAAAAGGAAACAAAAAAGAAAGCTCATATTTTTTCCACATTTAATCCAGGTCAATTTAAAGACACTATTATATCAGTGATTTAATCCAAAAAGAGTCCATATTTGAAAGTGGCAGGAATAGCTTGAAAGTGAAGGAAAAGGCTGTAAGAATTCTAATACATTACCTGACCTCTGCCTGCCAAAAAACACGTCATCAGGTCAGGGCGAACGCAGGATTTTATTTAGGGGTCACACGGAACTTGAAAAAGTGCAACCTTTTTTGGTACAAATGGACCTAGCCCCACCACAGTTGCAATTTACCTTAAGAAATTATTTAGTACAGTGCATGTACAATCAATGACCTATGACGCGTTGACGTTCATTGCAATATATCATTACAACAAAACTTTGAGAATCTGCTAAACTTTTGGCAATCGAGACGACCACCGTCTGGCTGATATTACCACAATTCATCATCCAAGATGGCAGAATGAGATGAAAACGAACAAGATTCGGTCTGCTTCAAATGCTTTCAAACACGGTGAAAATCGTCAAAGGGATGTACTTGTATAATTTTTTGATTCGGCAATTCGCGCCTTACTTGGAAAATAGTGAGTTTTTTTTAAAGATCAGGAATCGATCAATATTGTGTTTTTTCTGTGAAATTAGAGGTGTTTATAGTCGTCTCAAAACTGAATCTTTACATGTCAATGATATACCATGATTAATTACCATTTATTGGGTAGGGCAATTGTAAAGGTTGCACTTTTCATGAAAATGAAAACTGCCATCTCAATTTTTTTCTGGTAGTCAGTGATCAAGGGACATACACTATGCTGCATTGACTCCAAGCAATAGTGGCGTTATTGATAAGTAAATCCACTGGGTATTCAGCAGACAAAGCACTTCAGATTCCCCTGTGTTTATTTGGAACGCAGAACCATTGTTACCATCTATGCTGCTGAAAGATGCCTCAGGCATTATAGACTCGTTATCCCCGCCCAGTTTAGGGTATACGTTTCACATAGAAGCCACAAGTACGCAAATGAGTATTGCCATCGATTCCGTCATGCTCTGTATGGTGTTGTTAAGTAGTGCGATGGAACAATGGCAATACCTCATTTGTATAGCAATTGGGACTCCTAAATGACTGTCTACACCAGTTTTGGATGAGCTGGCCTCGTTCGTGATTAAAGGTAAACTTGAGGTTCTACTGTTAGTCAATAATTTTTGACCTTCTATATTTCCTCATTATTGCAAAAAGAAACTAATGTGAACAAACTCCTGGTAGGTATGTTGCTTTGTAAGCTGACCTAACAATCTTGTGCAGAACCAAGATCCAGAACTTATTGCTGGAGACCCTCATTTCTGTTCATCATCCACCATGTATTTAGAAAAATACAAAAAAGTGGTTCGACCTATGCTAACTACAACATAACTTGAATAGAAATGAGGTTATGCGCAAGGTTACTGTAAACATGCACGTTAAGGTTTTGTTTCTGCACAAAGATGTTAGGTCACAGCTGCCACCAACTTTTCTTTGCATGAATTTTTTGTTCATCTTTGTTTCCTTTTCTTAAATGATGAAAATATATGGTTTCTTTATTTGTGAAAGAGGACAAGTAAATTGTGCTTTGCGTCATGCAAAAAAAAATCGCTCAATCTTACATCGGGTGATGAGCACCTGAATCTGTTTCAACGGTGGTGTAATAACATGGCTTCTGTACTATCTTCCGATAACGTTGCTTTAGCTACTGCATACCCGAGCGGATTTAACTGGATATCAACAGTGCTATTAATTGCTTGAGTCAATACAGCATGATGTACATCTACTGGTCACTGATATTTGGAACAGAAATTGTGATGACACTATTATTCATTTCCAATAAAATGGGTGCAACTTTTGCACTTGACAGACCCTAGTATTGAAAGGTATAATTATACAATAATAACTGCGCAGAAATCAGTTACTTTGCCGATATGCATAACCAATGTCCTTATCAGCATCTTTCTCTCTTTTGATCCCATGGAGTAACAAGTCCTCTTTTCAGACTTTATTTTGAGGTGGAATTAACCCTTCGAAGGTCAAATAAACTCACTATTTGAAATTAGGAGTCGAAAAATACTTTCCTATTGCTTTTTGTTTGACAACAATCATAGCCTTCGTAATCGTTCAAAATTAATGGTCGAAAATGTAACTTCGTCAAATTGAAATCTCTTATGATATTTCATATTATGTAGTGTTTTTTCAAGCTGTGAATTTAAATTTTTCCACTTAAAAAACGCATCATCTTCAAAAAGTAATCACTTTGATCTCTCACTTCCACAGTTGTGAAATTCAAGCAGCATTGTTTTCTTCAAGTAAAATAGCATATGCGAAAATAACAACTTAAAAAACAGTGTTTCTGGACTAACTGCCGATAACTCCATGTGAAGTTTTAACGACATGTCTCCTTGATTTTGGATCTGTGATTTACCAAAAAAGATTTATCTTAAAGAGATAGGATAAAAGTAATTAAAACATACATATTGGACTAGTGCATTGGAACTAGAATAATCACTAGCCCCATGGTGAACTTGGTTGGGGGGGGGGGGTCATTGGTCCAAGAACGGAAACATATTTTTTGTTTTGCCAATTGCCAGTTTCAATTTGAGAGTTTTATTTTAGCCCTCTAAGGAGGTAATTCCACCTTAAATCAAGCTCAGTAACACTGCCAGAAGCTTGTTGTGTGCATTTTGTGCTGTGTGTTAAAGCGTTATATGTTATTTTTGTTTCAATTGAAGTCAATAATTTGCTACTGTAAAACAAGTACATTTCGCTAGCAATTTAATTTCGTAATTTCGCTAAGAACTCCAAATCGCTAAATGAATTGCAGCCAATTAAACGATGAATACTTAGTTAACATAGCAGGGTGATTCAAATTAGTGAAATTAAATTGCTGCAAAAATATGATGATTTGCTCAATTCGCTAAATTAAGTTGCCGTGAAAATATGGTATTTTACAGTATTACATTAATGTTAATGAGGTAAAAGGTCTGTTGAGATCAAGGTCATTGAATAATTTTGTTGAAAGTTGACATTACAAAACTATATTACCGTGCCCGGGACATATTATGAATTGTATGCTACAATCTAAACGTGGTGAGTTGGAGCAAAGGTACCTATTGGTTTGGAGATGTTTTAGGACAAATAAGGTATCATACGAAAGATAAGAATCTAAGAAATCGATCAGTCTAGTTTATATTTAGGAACGGAATTCCTCAAAGGAAAATATCAAGGACTGAAACTAGATAAAAATCTGTCAATGGATATTCGCCAGTGCTTTTTGATTAGGATTACATGTTAAAAGACTGGAAGAGTAAATATGGAAAAAGTGACGTGTACTAAAATGAATTTGGCAATGGTAAGAAAGCTTAAGGAAATCAGACTTTAACAAAGCTTGTTTATCTTGTGAGGGTTAATGTCACGGCAAAATTATGAGTGGGAAAATCACTAGTGTATACAAAATCCATATACCGAAAAGTGCTTCTTGCGTGCTCTCTCACACTTGTATGGAGAAGATGTCCCTGCAAATAGTTTTGTGAATGAAGATAAAGGTCAGGGCACTGGATCAAGTGGACGTGTGGTGGGCGTGTTTTTTGTGAGTTTTTCAAATTCAGGGGCTAATTCTCCATGAAATGTTAGGTTATATATTCCGTCACTTGTCGGACACATTCCTTAAATATTCAGTCTGTGTTGGGACATATAGATTCAGGCCAGTATGCTCACTCACGCACGCAAAACACTCAACACAGCGCACTACACACAGCGCACACACTATCAGCAACATACAACTTAACAACGTACACACTAACACACTGTGCACATACAGACATAAATTCACACACCCCACAATCAGCACAACAAGCGCGCGCTCACACGGACAACCCGCTACATAAAAGAAAATAAACAAACGCTCCCAATCACGCACACACCCAATCGCACCGTAGCTTACATACAAACAACACGCACAGCACACTCCACTTTCACAATCACAGGCGACATACACAATCACACACTCGCGCGTACAAACATACACAAAAGCACACACGCTCATCGCCGCACATACAGAGATATCACCCACACACTGTAAGTCCCAGTCGGTGTGGTGACACGTTGTTCTAGATTAGGTCAGTTCAAACTCATTTACACGCTCCCACTGGGCGCGCATGTATCGCGCTGCCCCATACACAAACAACACACAACTCATCATAAACACACATCATACACACACACACACAACCACTGCGTGCACAACCACAGTGGGGGCTTGCACAACATGCCATACAAGCAAAACAGAACTAAGCACACGGCACATAAAAACAAACCGCTCTACAAAACCCAGTGAATGCAGACTCCACACCTATACCCAGCAAATACAAGCAATCTCACACAACGCACGGCATGCAGACATAAACACAATCACATACCACAAACACCACCCAACATCACACACGCATCAAGCATCTAACACATCAACCGAAAAATAGGACTCAACCTATCCTCCATAACGCACATCACGCACAAACACTTAAAACATGTCACATATAAACACATGCATGCAGACAACCACACTGCACAGCATGCACATAAAATTTCACACCGCAACCTACAGACAGGACTTCACACCGCACCTCATACATAAACCACTTCTAATCGCACGCGCACACACCCGCACGTAACAACGACACAGAAACACCCATACAAACGCACGTGCAAGGAGACGACACGTGTTACACACGCAAAAAAAAGACCACATACAAGCCATCCACACACGCACCTACAGACATGAACACACAACATCTACACCCAGCGCACGCTACAGACATAACCACAATCACAACCGCACCTAACAACATAACACAATACAGACACGCACCTACAGACCAAAACATCACAAACACGCCCTACGGACCTAAACACAAATCACCGCACACACGCACCTAACAAGACATAAACGCACCCACGGACACAAAAACCCACTACACGCAGACAACCGCACGTCACAGCAATGCACATACAATGCTCAACATGCACACATATACAAACAAACGTGCACTGAGAACACCACACTTTCACAGCACGCACATGCAGCAATCTCACACATAAACTCACACCCGCACACATCACGACACGCCCACATACAAACACAATCACCCACCCCACCCACATTCACCCATACAGCACAAACACCGTGCATTGCAGGTCATCCACATGCGTACGCACTGCAAGCTATCGTAACACAGTGACACAACAAAGTAACACGCACCTACAGACATAAAACGGCAACACAACACGCACATACGCCCAAATTTTACGCTGACAACCACACTTGCACAGCAGGCACGACATCTACGCGCGCACCTACAGACCGAATTCACTTATATCGCACGTGCCCACCCCCACAGAAACACGCCATACAAACGCACGGGCAATCTCACACACGCACCTACAGACATTAACTCACACACACACCCATCACATACGCACCTGCCACCTACAGAACAGAAACCAATCAGCACAAACCCCCCACAGCAGACAAACAACCACCCACTTCAGACAAAGGACTGCCATAACACATGTGCCGCAGTCAATCACATGCGCACGCACCTGGCAATATAATAATCGAGCACAGGCCACACACGCACTAGACATAAACTCACTCACGCACACGCACATACAAAGCCACAGGCGCACCCACAGACATGACTTCACACACGCACCTACAGACAATTATAATGTCACGCACACATACAACCCAGAAACACGCACTACAAACGCACATGAACGAAGACCCCACACGTGCAACAGCACGCACATGCAAGCCATCTCACACACGCACCTAAAGACATGACTCACACGACCACACAAACGCACACAATCACATACGCACACAGACAAAACACATCACCGCAACACAACACACACCCACATCACACGCACGCACAAAACATGCACGTAGTCGAACCACATGCGCACGCAATGCAAGAATCGAACACGCACCAGACATGCACGAGACAAACACATGCGTTCCACAGGCACGGTACATACAAGGACAATTAACACACGCCACCCTTACAGGACACACACTCACAAACATGTACATACAAACAGACATAAACACAAACTCCCCACACACTCACAATCACACCAACGCACCAACCACAACCACGCGCAAACCACACAAACATAAAACAATCGCACTCGCACATAAATACACCACCTTACCCCCAGTCGGTGTGGGACACGCTTTCTAGATGAGGCCAGCTCATTACACTATACCACAACACACACACATGTACGTGCATACCACACCACACCACAGCAATTGGCAAACACGCCAACACTCGTGTTCACACACACCACCCCGTTTTCCTCTCACGCGCGCACTCTCTCGCACACACGTCCAGGCTGCGCTAGAATACATGGTTAGCGTAAACAGTTTAAAGAATTGGGTTGGATTAGGGTTAGATTTAAGACTGAGGTCAGTGTTAAGAGTTTTGGTTAACTTAGGGTTTAAGAATAGTGCGGCTTATGATTACGCATTAAGGGTTGGGGTCAGAGGTGAGGGTCCCGTGTACGTGTATGTCATAATACAATGCATATAAAGGAAATGCGAAATGTTCATCTTTATTTGACCGATAAGCCCATGTGCTCCAATTTGCAATAAAATATTGTTAATTAGTGACTCGGATTGTTTGATCAATAGGCTTTACAACATTCAGGCCAATGTTCTTATCATACTCAAGGACACAGTTCACTGGTCATAAAGGATTCATATCACATGGCAATGGGAATGAATTGACCTGCTTGCCTTCTGGGCATAGATATCAATCAGAAACACAGGGTCACTTTAGCACACATCGTTTATAATAAAAGAAAAGGCAAAAATTATTCCGAATTTTGCACCATGGCATTTCCGAAGCACAATACATCCGAAAGTTAAAAAACAAACTTTTTAACTTTGTACCAGCTATGCTTCTTGGTGCTTTCTAGGCACATTAATCAGTACTGCAAACTGTGTGCTACAGAGCGCAAAAAAAACTGATGATGATATCGCCAAGGCGAGTATTGAGCTAATAAAAGATTGTCTATCGAAGAATGTGTGTTCCGTTACTTGATCAATCTCGTGAGAGCCATACGAGGGTGCAACGACCGCCCTATTTTTTCCATCAATATCATTTGTGTCTCAATTTATACCACATATATTAGTAATCTGCCACTCTCAGCTACATTTGACACCAATTTATTTCGGCAATCAACAACAAGAAGCGTATATATGACATTATGAAGACAGCGGGAATGTGAATATACTTTGGTGAGAGGTATCCCATATTTTTCACCGCGAACTATTTAGGCCTGGGTCGTGAGCGCCCTCCTCACTCGCCAACTAATGAGCACGTGGCCAAAGCGGCCAGTTTCATGCGTGTTGAAGGACTCTGTTGGAATTCCCAAGCAGGCAATGTAGACGTACTTTTCTTGATTTAGTAAAGCCAGTGTGCAATTATCTTAAGTAGCATGGGCCTAAGCCGAAAAACCAAATTTCCTTAAGTGCGCGAAACATACATCTTAAATGGCCTTTTCTCAAAATTTTTATGGATCAAAAAATTGAATTCAATTTGACCAGTGAAAGTCATATCAGAAGGTACGATATTTAAACTTCTTTTTTTTAAATGCCTTAATTAAGTTTGGCTGTGTTCGCTTTGTGGTTCGTTTGATTCTGAGAGTTAAGCTCTCTTTTTTATTGGGTTGGTAATGTAATTGTTAGGGTTTTTAAACATATCTTACAACTTCAAAACAAGTTGATGATAGCTTTTACCCTTAGAGCGCCCTCGATCATATGAACATCCCATTACAAACTATATTCAGATGCCCGGGACAATATGCAATTGTCTGCTTACTAAATGAATTGGCATGTTAGAAAGTAAGGAATGGACTTTAAAACACAAGCTTGGTTATTTGTGGAGGTTTAAGGTCCGGCAAAAATTATGAGCTGAGGAAATAACTAGTGTGTACAAAATACCTATACCCGAAAATGTGCTTCTTGACGTGCTCTTCACACTGGTATCCGCCCCCAGGAGATGTATCCAATCAATAGTTTGTCATGAAGTTCCAGTTGTGACCAAACTTCGGCATCGATAGGTATAGATGCCAACATGAAAAAAATATATATTAATGAGGCTAAAGGCCGTTCCGAGATCAGGTCATCTGAGGTCACAAAGTTGCTAAAATAGGCTTCCTTTGGGGGGAAGTAAAAGTCAGTAAAGTTAATTTAAACTCACCCTAAACTTAGCCAAAAGTTTAAGAAGTTGATATTTAGTGCAATACCTGAAGGACACCAATTGTGAGGAAGCCCTTCGCCTTCCATCTTCTCTCTCCCCCTCCCTCCTCCCTCCTTCCCTTATTCCTTCTCATTCCCTTATTTACTTCCTTATCTTCCTCCACCTTCTCCTTCCCAAGAAGCAGTATTACCATATTTACTACTGATGGTAGGATTACAAACCTTCACAGAATGCATTTGTACGATTCTTGGAAGCGGCGTAATAATAATTGTGAGGCGCTGTGTGCTTTTTAGAGCGCCATATAAATGCTCCGTTATTATTTTATTTTATTACACTGTATTATTGACTTTCTGTTTTCATACCTTATGATGTCTGTTGTCAGTGACATTTGAGAAGCCATAGTCAGCTCACTGGATCAATCTGGGTGCTGTTACAGCGGGTGCAGGAAAACGTAACAGCTAAGACAGAAAACATTGTTTGGGTGATGGGCACCAATGTATGCCCCGCGAAATGGCAGAATTATTTACAACATCCGAAAAAGAGCCAAGAATTGGAGATAAATAACAGTTTCCAAACAAAAAAATGCTAGTTGTATGTGACTTTTATTGAAAATGATGTAAAATAGGTGTATCTTAAACTTAACTCAAGTTCACTCTACTCTTGGTCAAGTTTACTGTAGTTACCTAAATAGTCGACTCGACGATCGTCACCTGATGCCAAGCTGTCAAGAAATTGTCATATTTGAATATCAATGATATTACCAGGCACTGCTGGCACTGACTTCGCCCAACTGGTGTGTAGAGATCAGTGTATTAAATTGACCCGCTCACTTCACCACGTGGAAATAGAACCTGGTACAGATCCCATATAAATTTTGTATAAAACACTGAAAATACATCTATCTCACACTGTTCATCATTTACTTAGAAACAACTATTTTTTGTTTGCATTAATATTTATGCCATGTTTCATCACAACCATTCCGTAATTTAGCACTGTTCATCATCATTTTCAATGCCTGAAAATTGTTATGACCAGGCTCGTCCGGGCTTCAGTGCACGTAAAAAAAACAAAATCGCCATGTCGTCAATTACTCAACACTATCGCCCCGCGCCTCCCGCGGCGGGCAATATGTTTTCTTGTTTCTGTTGTGCCTATAATCATTAACATGTTATCCACTGAATGATGGGTCATTCCATGACGTTGGACCACACGTGCATGTGACATTTTTTGGCCACTATTGTCATTTTAACAGTAAAAAATTGATTCATATTAAATGTTCACTATACATATAATAGTTGCTTAGAAGACTTTTAGATGTTAGAAGTATTTTACAAAAGTTTCAAGGATTCTACATTTTTTGCTGTTAATTGTGAGGTATTCCAACAAATTTATCATTACATTTATTTTTAAGGACATGTTTGTACGTGTTACAGCAATGCTTGAAATAACATGGCAAGGGGAAAATTTACTCCTGCTAAAGGTCAAAATGCCCCTGGTTCTGAACAAATTGTGTACATTTGTATATACCATGGACACTAAATGTTTAAAACAACCAAAATGCTCCTGGATCTGAATCCTTATTTCAAGCCCGCTTCCCATGTGTGTATAAATTTCAGACCAGACCTAATCTCAAAGTATTGTAAGACAAAAAACTAAACAGCAAATCAACCTAGTACACTTCTTACTTGGGTATTAATGCAAAATTACTTGAGAAATAAAAATGTAATGTCAATATGTAACATGGACAAACCAACTGTTACACCCACAGTGTCCAAGTTACATTTGTCCACCGCGTGATATTTTGCATTTGTATGCCATTACAAGCAAATACAGCTGTTTGTTAGTCCTTATATGTTTTCACCAGGCAAAACCAGATTCTACTATCATTTATGGAAACTTCATAACTGATAAAAATGTAACAGTGGTCCACGTTGTCCATTTCATAAAATGAACCAAGCTATATGTTTACGTGTCATGGTAGTGGGAAAATTGTGGAATAAAGACTTTGCATGTAGCAGCCCCGTGTGTGTTTTGCGTTGTCATCTTTGTTCACGCTATTACGCCCTAACTTGGGCAGCGACAGCGCTTGTGCATCCACCCTATGACATGATGAGGTAAAACAGAGGATAGGCTATTCCATTTCAAATCCATACTTAGCTCTACCTTAATTCATTCACTTAGGGGTGTGTGAAGGTACCAATGCGGAATATTCCATTTGAATCTTTATTTTCACCTTGAAGAAAAAAGTCATCTGCAAAGTGCTGTGAATTTTTACTCACTCTTTTATTGCTTTAAGTGTGCAGTAGTCTATACAAAACTAACTGGTGGAATTATCAAATACTTTGCTGAAAATTGTGACTTTTCCAGGAAATTGATAACTCCGTGTACGTTGCTGATGGCTGTTATGTAGCTTGAGGCGTGCACATGTGATCCAGATGCAAGTAAACATTGAACTTCTGAGCTCTGAAATACATAGTAAAACATGGCATTAAGTTATATGAATTATAGTAACATTACAGTCCTGATACTCACTCACTCATCACTCACTCATCACTCACTTCTATCCACTATCACTTACTCAATTATGTTCGTGACTATCATAGATGTAAAATAACCATATTTCACTACAGTTCCTGAGCCACTCACCCGAGGAGCTCAAACGATATCGACCTCAAGTTATGCCAAAATGTAAAAACCTTGAAACCTGTCTAACTGGAGTGTAGACTAATTTGTAGTCTTTATATGGTTCATCAGTACAATTTATTGGCCTGTCTAGGATGAAGCATATTTTCAAATGAATAACTTACACTGGATGGTTATCTGCGGAATATTAACCCTCTGAAAATAGTGTGTGAAAGAGTTGTGTGTGTGGGTGTGTGTGTGTGTGTGCGTACGGGTATGGTTAACTTGTAGTTACTAATCGTAAATTAAAACCACAACTAGGTCAGAATGTGCCAAAGGCAGACCTCTGTAGTTATCGTTGCAACTGATTAAATGCTTAATGTATCAGAAAGAGGGTAATTGTAAAAACAACCAGGTATTGGACTATGAAGGGACTATGAAGTAGTCTACTGTTTGTACGTACAGTAGCATGGGCTCCTAAGCACTGACCTCTAACACATGGATAGCGGGTTGGAGTCCCCGATTGAACTCAGGAAGTTGGTTTTTGACCTGACATATGGGGTGGTAAACAATGCCTACACCTTGTCAAACAATAGAACATATGTGTGAATATGTGCACCAGCCGGTGTATGCCATTGTTTCCGCCATATTGTCACGGTCAAAAACCAACTTCCTGTTGTTTCACGCGCGACCATTCAACTGTGCGGCAGCCCGCTATCCATGTGTCAGTGCGGTCAGTGCTCCTAAGTGTTACTTTCAATATCAATCCCAGAGGTCAAAGTTTTAAGGACCAGGGATTTGAAAATGGGGCGTGTTTATAGCAAATGCACAGCAGCCCCGGGTCCCAAACTTGGAGGACAAATTGATCCAGTACTTGCTAGACATGGTTTGCCCAGTCTCGCACCCTTCGTCTACCCATGTTACCCAAGTGACCTAGCCCTCGAGCATACCAGGCCGTGCGCTGGTGCACTCTGTGGCTCGTCACTGGGGGGGCTTCTTGATGTTACTAATTGCTCAAGGCACTAGTAGATTAAAGATATACTTTACAAAACTGATATTATAACAATAAAGTTTTTTTTAATTAAGTGGCCCTGGCACATATTCACAAAAGGTTAGATGTCTTCAATTTGCTCTCAAATGATAGTCTAGGCAATTGGTAGCATACTGATATCTAAAATAGAAAGGACATCAAGGAATGGTAGGCTAACTATAAAAAATGTTACCAGCAACAGAGGTGTATATTACATGAATATCACAGTCTTGTACTCATTGATAGTCAATCACAAAGGTCACAGACTGGTCAAACAGGGTGCATGCCACAGGAATCAACTCCGCATGTGTTTTCTGTGCTAAACATCATTTCACACATTGTCTCAAATTTATAATTGGTATCGATTTCTGCACGGGTATTGGCTTCTTTGCTCTCCTCTTTTGCTCTCTCGTATTTCCTCCAGTCATTATGTTCATTACAAAATCTGTGCTAGTGATCGATAAAACCTTCATGTTTACTGAAATGAATATACCAACGTTCATCTCAGGTTTTACACCCCTTTGGGCTTAATCTCATCTCAGGGTTTTTTGGAGTCTTTTGTTTTGTAATAAGATTTTGTGTAGTAACTTTTAAAAAATTATCAATTTCGTGTAATATTTTCTGCGATGTTACTTTATGCAGCTCAATGTAATGGTTCATTTTAGTAAAACACTCACGAGGCAAACAATCATTTCTTGCGCTATCTGCTACCAGTCGGTCCACAACAACCGCGTGCACACTTTGAATCATTCTGATGATGCCAATCATTCCATCACTGAATCTTGGTATTGCAAAGTTGTAACGGGTCACTCCTGCCATTTAATTATATCATTGATGAAAGATTAAACACCAAATTAAGTCAAAATTTTACAATAATCATAAAATTTCTTTGAGATTTACTAAAGTAACAATTAAATCCATTTAACGTTAACGATACTGACAAGAAAACTCATAATCTAAACGAGTTACACGATTTAACTAATAACAACGATAATAGAATTATTTGTAGCGATACTTTCAATGACATAACTAAACACTTAACTAGTTCTAACCTCAGCCTATGAATTTTAAGTCCCGCAGTCTACATAAAAATATTGATAAGCATAACAGACTTCTTAAAGACAATAATCATAAATTCCCCTTATTAGCTTTTAGTGAAACTTGGTTGAATGATAAACCAACAACAAAACATCCTGCCTTCTCTAAATAACATTGATGGTTACTCTATTGACCATTGCCAGAGACGTTTTCAAAAGAGGGGGTGGGGTGGCGTTATACATTTCCAAGGATCTTAATACCAAATCCGCCTGATTTAAATCCCCATAATTAAGAGCGATGAATGAATCGATCGTTGTTGATATAGAAAGCCAACCTAAAAATATAATCGCGTCAGCTAAAGGCCCCCTGACAATGGCCCTCAACCATCAACAACAATCTATCCCACCACAATTACTTGATTGAATCGCGAAAACCTACCCAGCTTTATTGTGGCGATTTCAACATTAATCTTGCCTGACACTTCAACTCACTCTGATTCAATGAATTTATTAATACCATGTACTCAGCATCGTTGTTATCCACTTATCGATAAAACCACTCGTGTTCAAACTGGACATAATCCTCATTGACAATATATTCACGAATATCCTAAATCTAAAATTACACCAGGTATTCTATACAACGATAAACGACCACTTTCAGTATTTCACTTATAAATAATGACGTAAATAATTAAAAACAAATCAACAAATTCTAAAATAAATATTATACTAAAAAGAAAAATTAAACAACACTACGTCACTGCATTTAAAACAGAATTATTCATGACTAAATGGGGGATGTCTCAGATTACCCCTTCTGATGATACATCATACGACATTATCATAAATAAATTCACTGGACCTTACAATAAGCATTTTCCCTAAAATAAAAAAAAAATTAACAAACGTAAAGATAGTAAACCTTGAATTACTGCGGGAATAATTAAATCATTAAACTAGAAACAAACTGTACATACATTCATAAAACATTCCCAATAATAACAAAATACCCCCCCCCCATTATGTTAAATATCGAATAATTAACTCGCTTAATTAAAAAATCTCGTAAAAAATACTACTTCAACAAATTCAACATTTACAAAATAAAAAATAACAAACACATGGCAAACAATCAACAATGTAATCGGCAAAAACTCCAAGGACCCAAAAGGCTCCTTCCTATTTCTGGAGGTCCTACAAGATATCTGACACAGGACTTATCTCCAAAAGTCAACTATTTCTTCGCCAATATTGTCCTGAACTGCCTCCAAGATCCAGTCGCTTCTTAATTTTCTGACGTCGTGATGTTTTTTTTATCCTCATCCAAACTCTATATTTTTCAATCCACCATTGATGACAAAGGAGATTCTTGAATCCGTCACGAATTCAAAAAAATGGCAAAAGCGCAGGTTCAGACGATGTTAGCCCCTCGATCGTTAAGAGTGTCATTCCTTTATCTCCAAAACCATTAGCTACATCTTCAATCTTTCCTTGTCACTGGTATCTTCCATTGGCTCTCAGGTTGCTAGGTCATTCCGGTCTTCAAAGGATGATCCATGTCTTCTCCAATCTACAGACCCAATATCTCTTCTTCCTGCTTTTCCAAAATTCCTTGAACGCCTTATCTATAACAGGCTTGATATTTTCCTCACCCGTTTCCACATTTCTCACGATAAACCAATATGGCTTCGCAAACAACACTCCACTGACCTTGCTATTCTGGATATCTATAATAAGATTTCTTCTTCCTCTTGCCTCTGAACTATCATACATAGGTATCTTCTCGATTTATCCAAAGCCTTACAACACATCAACCACGATATGACTACTTGCCAAACTCAACCACTATGGGATTCGTGGCCGTCCTTGGGATCATCTCTCCAGTTATCTTTCCAACAGGACTTCAATTTACGTGTTTTGGTTCACACTCTTCTAGCCTTCTCCCTGTTTCCTGCGAGTGTCCCTCAAGGTTCAATACTGGGTCCCTGCTCTTTCTCCTCTATGTCAATGATTATTCCTTCCTCTTCCGAACATTTTTCCTTTGTATTGATTGCCGATGAACGCAACATATTTCTATCACACAAAAACCTCAACACTCTCACAAATATATTAACCAAAGAGTTAAGTAATTATCCAACTGGTTTAAGGCCAACAAAAAATCTTTCGCTTAATGTATCAACAACTAACCCCTATTATTCCACTTGCTAAGACAAAAACACCACACCAAAAAAAAACAAACTAAAAAAACAAACAAAAAAAAAAAAAAAAAAAAATTAGACTTTTTTTAAAAAAAAACGGTTTTAACAAAAAAAAAACAAAAAAAAAACCAAAAACAAAAACAAAACAAAATATAATTGACAACCACCCATTCACCCTGTGGACCATACAAAAATTTCGAGGTGTAATAATTGATCAAAATCTTGCCTGGAAATATCACATCTCAAAAAACTACAAATCAAATTTCTTAAAAAACATCGGGATTCTTAGACAAACTCTGTGCTACACCTTCAAACCATCTTATTCTCATTACAACCACTTTATACTACCGGATATCTTATAGTAATATAGCTTGGGCAAATACAGACTTAAACACTGATAACAATCACTGTTCATGGACTCTCCAAATTAGAATAATTGGACAATATATTCAACTCCAAAAAGCAAGCCATCCGCATCATCAATAACAACGAATACACATCTCACACTAAATCTATGTTCCACAAATTTTAAAAAACTCAACATTATGTTTAAACAAACTACAACAGTGATTTTCGTGTTTCGTTACAACTCAAACACCCTCCCAAAACTCATTTCAAATTATTTCTCCAAACAAAGTGATATACACAGATACAACACCAGAAAATGAAACAAATACATTCAACAAAACCCACTAAACCTAATTAAATATTCAGTTAAATATGCAGGTCCAAAATTTGGAATGCATAAAGTAATAGCATAGAAACTCGAAAACCATTAATGCCTTTAACCTAAACCTAAAATGAGTGATTAATAAATATTCAAATTAGGTCTTAAGTATGGTTTGATGTATCAATCTGTCAAAAATTCATGTTATTTTCCTCTAACTGCAATACCCTCTTCTTGTTCATCTCATTCATATATCCATGATGGGCTCACAATGGATTCATGCTCACGTGCCTCTGGATATTGTTAAAACAATTGACATGTTCTCGTCTTGTCTTTCCCTATGTGTTTGTCTTATCCTGTCCCGTCCGTCTCGCCCGTCCTGTACAGTCCTATCCAATAATTAAATTTTAAATATTATTCTATGTATGGTGGGGTTGTTTTTTTTTTTTTTCATTGGGGGGACTCAAAGTCCTCCGGACTTATTATGGCCTCTCTGCATTTGAGTTCATGCCAGTACCATACTCTGTACATTTTATTCATAAAGATATAATTATTAATTTCTTAAATATCTGTAAATATATATATATATCATTTATAAGGTATGATGAATGAAAATGGCTAATAAAATTATCTGAAATCTGAAAGATTCACTCCGGAGTAATTTTATATAGAATTATTCTGTTAAACCATGAAGTGTGATTTGGACTTAATAATTTCAGGTGAGGTCTACTGAATTATAAAAGCTTTACAACCATGCAAAAATATCAATTGTACAAATCTTGAGGCACACTGTTTTTCAAATGTGCCAGTTGTCAATGAACACATCTGCTTTACCAGCTCTCCAAGATGGTTAGTAAATCCTCTTTCAAGGTAGCACTAAACTCTGGCAAAACGGGCTATGATATGAGCAACTGTATCTCCTCCCAAAAATTCTGCAATCTCAATGTCTTCCACCTCAGCGCCTTGCTTTTGAAGAAATGTTAACAGCTAAAAAGAGTGAACAGTTTGGTTATTTGGACACTGGATGAGTAAATTAACTAGTAAAGATCACAAATGATCAACACTTGGGGTCAAAGGTCATCTAAGGGTTATTGCTGAAATACATTCATGATGTCGCTTTTATAGAAATTATGTAGCTTCTGATGAGCTCCGAATGACCCATTGACATGTGGGATAGTGGGTAATGTAGGGGATGTCAAAAAAGGTCAAAGGTCATATGGATCATTAGGTTCTGACAGCCTAGCAGTTCTTTGGAGATGTGAAAATAAACCAAGAAATTCTACTTCTGCTTATAATGGTAATTGTCCAATTTTTAATAAGAGAACTAAACCAGTGAGTCGATATATCTGCTACATCCTATTGTGCTAACTATATGAAGGGGTCCATATTGTGGAGGTTTTACTAGTGCATGGGTAATGGTAGGAAAAATATTGTAGAATTTGCCACTATATAGTTTAGGTTACAAACTTTTATACCCATTGAAATGGCAAAAATTACCCTGACTTAGTATGTGTCTGAGATACCACTATACACCACAGATAAGAGAAGTCTTCAGTTACCTAACTGCCTTTCAAGTTGATTCCATGAGATTAGGGTCCATGGACTCTCAAGACCTCTATGCTATGTCTCTGACATAGAAAGCAATACCAGCACATTTTTTAAGAGTGCCCCCCCTTAAAAAAATTGATATTTTTGCACAGTAGTGTTGGTAATTGTCTAGTAAACTATACCTGCGAATGGTAATGCTCAAGTGCATATTTGTCATAAAAGAAGCGATTTTGTAATTAGAATTGGCATATCCGATTGTAATGTAAAGGCTGGCTCAGAGATTTCCCGAGGAGGGCGCCCTCAATTTTCAAACAAATCGTGTTTTTTGCATGTACATAATGCTTGTCCATATACTAATCACTGTGTGAAATGGCTAAGCTCATATAGAAAATCACAACTTTGTTATAAAATTCCAGATCCGGAATTTTTGTTATACACAGTATCCTATGGCACTGTTGTACTACACATAAATGTTTACTGCATCAAAACAAAAAATCCGATTCATTTTAAACTTTGGAATTGAGCATTTTAGGTAACTATCTTTAGTTCTAGTTGACTATTTGTAATTAATACACAAAAAAGTTGATTTTCAAAATCTCTGAATCAGCCTTTAACATCGGAGCTGGAAATGCCAAATTTCTGTCCGTCCATTGAGAAATAGTGCCACCTCACTAAAATGACCTAACTTGACTTGACTGAACCAACTGAACAACTAATAGATGAGCATACGCACGTACTTGGCGCAATTTTCTGGCTATTTCATGTTGAAAGGACATTTCCAGCAGCTGTCAAATTATTATCGGAGATCTCCAATATTATTCTAATTACAAAGTCCATACCTTTGTGATACATAGACAAGTTAGAGCTTTACCATTCACACCGTACTAGCCAGGGGCGGCACCAGGGTAAAATCATAGGAGGGGCGAAACATAGGGGGCAAAACAGTACAAAATGAACTCATTTTGGTTAAAAACCCCTAATTTTTGCGCAATTTATTGCGTAAAACCCATTTTTCCTAAATTTTGAAATGCTCAGGGGGGGGCGGCCACCCCCCTTGCCACCCCCCTGGTGCCGCCCCTGGTACAAGCCCATTACCAATGCAACTGTGCAAAAATCTCAACATTTTTGGAAAATTGGGGAGCCCTTAAAAAATGTGCTGGTATTGCATGCTTTAACTCTCTTTCCCATCTAGCATTGCATATAACTTACCCTTTTCACAAGTTTTTACTATTTCTTGGGAAGCATCCTGAAAGAGAAGAAACAAATTTTAATCAAATGTTAATACCTTAAAAGGAATACTCTGCAGTCATTATATTTGCAATAACCTCAGTTGATCAACTGATAAACTTAGCTTTTTAAGTAAAACTATGATTATCTACTGATAAACTAAGTTTTTTATTTAAAGAAAAGTTAGCAATAAACTCAGGTCTATAATCTAATAAACTTAGTTTATCAGTTGATAACCATAGTTTTTAAAAAATAAGTTTTTTTGAAGAAAAATCAGTTTGTCAGTCATAAACGCAGTATATCCATCATAAATCAAATTTATCAGTCATAAACTTAGTTTATCGGTCATAAATTCACATGTATCAACACAATAAACTGAGTTAACTTGAAGAACGTAGTTTATCAGATGATAACTAAATTTTGATCTCTTTTCTAACAAGGCTATAAATGGAGAGGAAGGAAAGTGGTACAAAAAAGTTATCAAGGCAATATTTATATCTATGGTGCACCCTTGAATGTTAGAATGATTGACTGTTTTTACCTGAAAGTAAGGTTTGTAGATGCCAATCTTGATTCCCTTTAAGTCTGTATTCTCAAAGCCATCTAGGGTAATTGGTGGTTGTGATATGGTGTTAATATCCCTGGGATCTGGCCCTGCTAACATACCTAGAAACATAAAAAATATGGAATTTAAAAGGTGAATGGTCCCAATTAATCATATCATGAAGTTTTCATCTTTGTGGATGATCTTGCACCCCATCCCCCATCTGTAAAGTTCTGTCAAATTTTCAATCCATATTGATATGAGAGCTAAAACAATGTGATTTTGAAAGCCAATAGAATACTGTGAAAAACTAGTATTGGTTTTGACCAAATGAGCACATTTTTGACATGTTAATAAATCCAAACCAACCATAGTTGTCCAAGGCTTGGAGGGTACATGAACAATTAGTAGCTTTCTTGTGACACAACGTTTGCTGACCCACTTCAGTAACAATCTGGGTACTACCAAGTGGCCATGGACCGGGTTTTGAAATGATTGGTGAGCCCTGGCTCCAATACTCTGTTCACCTTGTCGGGGAAATCGTGGAATTAAGATTGCATGTATCAGTCGCATGTTTGCATTAGTTTTTGTTGTGCGTGTTAATTTATGCAGCAACCTTGGGTGCAGACGCCATTGCTTGCATGCCCAGAAAAAATTGTTGAATATGGGAATCCCATTCCTGGAAAATTTCAATATTTGGAGGGCAATTTTTGTCCTTTAATAAAGGAAATACATAATTATAGGGAAAGTTTGGAAAATCTTGGATGGAAATTTTGCCGTTTTGGAGGAAAATTGGATGTCTTCCTGGGGCATAGGGCATGTTTGAGTCCTGACGACGAGGTGAACGGACTACATAGCACTAAGTAAGACACATACATGCAGGGATCAATATGAAGTATACTCTGTTGCAACAACATAATAAACTGCTTAATCTTGTTCCCATAGTGGCATAGTTTGAATAAATGCTGTCAAAAATTATAATGACCGATGATATGGTTTGGTGTTTTGAAAAGTGGCTCTCCTGTTGCACATGCAAAAATACAGTTTAAAATCTTGTTTTTCCTTAAAAACAAATTTGAAACAGATTCTTGCCACTGATGTTGTATGTGCCCCTTTTCCCCCCACCACCCCCCACCAACAAAAAGCTGGTTACGCCACGTTGGGGAGGATAGCATGTAATGGCATTGAACAAAGAGCTTAAAATTCTGAAAAAAAAACTAAGTATTTAACTTGCCCTTACCATAAATAATAGCAGCATCCCTGACAGTACTGCAGACTGGGCCCATGGGAGAGACAGTAATTGTTGACATGGCACAGCCTCCTGCTGAAAACCGACCATACGTTCCCTTGAGGCCCACTACTCCACAGAAAATAGCTGGTGTACGGACAGAACCGCCAGCATCTGAGCCTAAACTCACAGGACACAAACCTGAAAAAACAATTTTAATTTAAAGGCTGACTCAGAGATTTTGAAATATATATTTTTTTGTAGTAATTAAAAATAGTCATCTAGAACTAAAGATAGTCACCTAAAATGCTTAATTCCAAATTTAGAGATGAACGGGATTTTCCGTTTTCAGCCAGTAAACATTTATGTACAGTATAAAAGTGCCATAGGATACCGTGTAAAACAAAAATTCCGGATCCGGAATTTTATAACAAAGATGGGATTTTCTATATGAAGGACTTCGATTTGAGCTTAGTTATTTCACAACATGATCAGTTATAATGGACAAGCATTATGTATATGCAAAAAATACAATATTTTTGAAAATGAGTGAGCCCTCATTGGGAAATCTGAGTCTGCCTTTAAAAACCCTCTTGAAGGCTTTATGTTGGGTGTAAAAAACCATACCAAAAAAAATCATGTTTTTGTTACCTGATCAATTGTTCAAGGAAAATTATTCAATGCTTATGGCTTACTGCTGCATTTAATTTTTCACAAATAAGCATTGCGTCTTATTTTCTTAAAAATCTAGTTTTACACATCTTGCTATGGGAATGGGCATATAGAGGGCACTATAACATACAAATCATGATCTTTGTAGGCCTATATAGCAAGATTCCCACAATTGATTTGTTCTGATTTTTGCATGTCCCTGTTAGAATAGTTGTCATGGGTTCAAACAGCTGTATGGTTAGGTGTGAATTTGCTGTATGGATCACTCCTGAAAATTGTTGAAATACAAAATTGGGATACCAACAATCAACACTTAAATTTGACATACGTTTCATCTTACTTGCAAAGACCAGAAGGGCTAGCGATGGTCATGTAAATCACAGAGACTCACCCAATTGAGTAACTAACCTGCAGCTACAGCAACAGCAGATCCACTAGAGCTGCCTCCAGGATAATGCTGCACATTGTAAGGATTCCTAGCTGTTCTATGATACCTAGTAAAAGAAGTGACAGTTTCTTGCCTTCAAATGATGATTCATTTTATAATTTAATCACTAGCAATTATATGTATTTTCACGATCACCTGGCTTGAATGACCCTTGGGTTTCACAGTTCCTGTGACCTTGAATGACCCCTGATGACCCTGTCATGACCTTTAAAATTTTGGCATCAACAATGACCCCCACCCTCCAAGTTTCCTCTTCCCTCTTCATCTTCTGGATACAATCAAAGTTTACCCCATTTGACTCCCTTTGACCTTTTGAATGACCCCGAATGACTTGTCGTGACCTTTAAGATTTTTGGCATCAATAATCAACCCCACCCTCCAATTTTCATGTCCATACACCAATGTTTACCTCATTTGACATCCTTTGACCTTGAATGACCCTGGTGACCTTTGATCCACTACCTAATACAAACTCTGTCTTCGAAAGGTCAAGGGGCACCCCCCACCAAGAGTCCGTAACCCTTGCTTTGTTCACTGATTAGTGCTTGGTCCCTCCTCCTTTTAGCTACCCAAAAACTTCTTGCCCCTCTTTGCCATCCTTCCAGAACACATTATTTGCAATATTACCAACCTGCTGATGTTACTGCCAGTTACCCCTCCACCTAGTTCCTGCATATTGGCCATCCCTATTATCATCGCCCCGGCAGACCTCAGTCTAGCAACAAGAGTGGCATCAACTGAGCATTTGGTGGAACGAAATGTTGTTCCATCTCGTAAGATATATGGGACCTAAAAAGGGAAAGAAAGTAAAAGCATGTTTTATTGTCACACAGATTTCTCTGAAAGCTATAGAGAATGGAGCATGCAGTAAAGGTTGGGGCAATCTACACGGCAGCGCAGATCCAGATCGGATCCAGATCTCGTATCCAGTTTGTGTCTACACGGGCAACGGCCAAACTTGATCCAGATCTGCAATGCATACATGGTGTGTACACGCTTTGTTAGTGTCGCTGCACTTTAAGCGCGTACTTTTAGGTTACGTGTAAAGTATTCCTCGATCACCAAGGTTACGCGTAGCATATGTACACTTTACGTTTCGAAAGGGCGCTGTACTTTCGCACTCACTGCACCGTGTAGAGTTCTTAAACGGTCTCCCATGATCTGGATCTGTATCTTGGTGATGCGCATCAGATCTGGATCTGCACTCCGTGTAGATTGCCCCAATGTGTCAACAACAAAACCTGCTTTTTAAATGCTTGATATCTATGGGTTGAGCCTCTACAGCAATGATAACTTAACACCTTCAAACTTGACAATCCGTGTAGCATTCTGTACATTTTGAGTGTAAGAGACTACAAATTACTTTATGAATACTTTATGAGATCTTTAATTTTATCACATCTCTGGCTGTATCCAGCGACAATGACCATTTGTGCATCCAGAACTCAATTTTGACACTTGTCCGAAGTGATGGAGTGATGTTAAAGGTGCAACGAGAGATTTCACATATCAGGTGTCCCTAAAAAAGTCGAAAGTACTGATTTTCGGCCTGATGTAAAGTTTTCCATAAAAAATATCCCCATCTGACAGGATTAAGCTGACATATGTTTCTTTGGTACAAAAATTGTGAAATATCTAATTTCGTATAGGAGCAAATACAAAATTCAGCCTATGTTTTATATTGAAATGTAAGCAAATCAAAATCACCTTTTTTCTCTCTTAAGATATTTCTGTAGCCAAATACGAGGTAAGAAATCTATTGAGTGTCTAATCTACATGAAATTACTATTATGACACAATATTTGGGTGCCTCAAAAATCTCTTGTTGCACCTTTAAAACACCCACATAGCTCACACACAGTAGAGCCCTTTCACAGAAGGGATAAGTAGCGATAATGCAAGCTGAATAACAAATGTGAACTGCAATTTTGTAGCATATAATTATCAGGGATACGTCTGAATCCATATCATACTTCAATGTAGACAAACAAAATAGTGAAAAATGAGTATTTGGAGAAATTGTTATATCATCTCTGGAAATAGGACATAGAGCAATGGTGTCTCAAAATCTACACTAAACAGACTGTGTGGTTTACACCAGTACAATGAACAAAGATCAATAATGTTTGTGTTGAGGTCAAAATGTGCAGGTCCGGATACGGGATATTCGCAAGGAAAGGCTTTTTGATCTCAAGTCAGAATTTTATATGCAAATATAGAAATTACAGAATAAAAAAATACTAAAGATGAGTTTTGATGTTACCTTAGGAGTTCACGACAAATTTACCTTAGACGTTCACGCCTAAGGTTTTGAGTTCTGTTTTTCTTCTTCTTTACAAGGCGGCCTACAGGCGCCTTGTTCCTTTTTCTGATGGTTCTTCTTGCTTCGTCTATCAACACTTGAACATCGTCTAGCTTAGTCATTGTTTGACGGATTTGACTAGACTAACCAAAGGACCGATGACCCGTCCCATTTATGTCATAATGACATTGACCCCTGTGACTTTGACTATGGCCACACGCGTCACATATGTAATTTATGTAAAAAATTATCGTCTTTCTAAAGCATTACGCCGATATCAACCAAAAATGGTCAGAGGAACACTGACCTTGCTTCACTAGGGTGTTCAGGATATAGGAGTCAAAGGTCATTAAGGGGGTCATTACGGTTGAAAGCCAAAAATTGTGAAAAAAATTCAAAAAACGCGTCCTTACAAATTACGTAACAGATGATCATTAGAGCACATGGTTATTGATACCAGGCAGGGTCATCGGGTTGTCCACAGTTTCAGGATTCAAAGTCATTAAGGGGTCACTTCAGGTCAAAACCCAAAAAGATTCCAATCTTACTATAAATTTGGCTAATGTTGTGTGTATCTTCACAAAAGGCTCGTCAGTTTCGATCCATATGGCGCCAAAATCAAATGAAAGAGTTGATGTTTACCCGGCGGATGTTTATACACTATATTCGGACGAATCCGTTCAGTAATGGCTGAAAATCAGCGAAAATGTGGGGGTTGCTATGGAAATCTACCTATTTGTTTATAACCGTTACTAACAAGCGCGTAAGCGTTGTGTGTTGCAACGGTCGTCTTACGCATGAGACGCTGTAAGCAGTACGCAATTAACAGCGCCTTAGTGCAAAAAAGGTCAATAACCAGTGTAGAAACGGGGAAGTTAGACAAAGTAAAAAATGCAGGATGACGGAAATGTTATACGGAAGTACTACGGGTACTGAGTTCTATATATGAAAAAAAGGAAGATTAGGGATGCTGTGACGGTTGAAGTCATAAAGTGTGGATGAAGATTAATTTGTACGGGGTTTAAGGAGTTATGAGGACTTAGGTTAGCATACGGGGGTAATATCGAGAAAAAAGTTAAAAAACCACAAGTTATACGAGCTTTATACGGACTGAAGTATTCGGACGTTGTATTATTTAAAAAAAACAGGGAAACTACATGAGC
>JAMKCH010056328.1:0-12917 GCA_023653785.1 Ophioderma brevispina
AAATTATAGTTCGTGATTCGTGGCGGGTGGTTGCCGGGGGATTTATGTTGTTGTAGTGTAGTGTAGTGCAATTTTTTTGCCCCCTTATCGATGCATAAAGTACTTATTATATATGATTGATCAAACTTTCTTGTACATATTATAAATTTAGGTTTACAAGGTGCTACCGGGGGCGACAACCCGCAAATAAGCCCTACAGGGTTGTCTGTCGGTAGTCCTAGGCAGGATGTTAGATTATATATGTTTCCACAACCTTTATTTTTTTCTTGTCCATTTTGCATAAAAATAAAATGAACTGAATATTGTAATCGTTGAAAACTTGCGGTAGTACCGCATTGCAGCCTAGTCCTATTTTTTTAGGAACGCGCATGGGTTCTCCGCGCAAAATCCAAGAACCCCGGGCGTGTTGAGCGTGTTCCTGATTGTGTATATTTATTTTTATTTATTTATTTATTTATTCGGAATTGCACTTTGGAACAGGGCACTCAACTACAATAGTGGTGCATCCAACAACCATATATATAAACAACAAAACAAAGACTAATAAACAGAATGATTAAATTCACAGACAATGGGCCGGAAATATCACATACAAATCTCCCAATAGATCACTACCCTAGAAAAGACTAGTTACAGAGAAGATTGAAATTCCCTCTTCTCTGACAAAATGATAACACAAAATTAAGTGGAGGGGGGATGGGGAAAAAAGGCAAACAAGCTGACCGAAAACTGTGAGGAATGGACGAGCAAAATGACACAGGCAGGGAGGATAGAGTGGAGCATGTTATATCCGTCCATGATGAGGTGATGCATGCAAAAATAAGCCCAAAAATAAGGCTGAATGCTAAAAGTGCTTGGCTGCATAAAATATGAATGAACAGACTTAAGAATACATTATATATTATTACATTACACACATATGCAACCCCCCCCCACATCTCACAATACACACCGCCACACACACACATACATACACACTGCCCACAACTATGGGCCTATACATATGTTTGTTAAAGACAATATACATTAATTATAACACATACAAAAAACACGTGCAAACACACATTCATTTATTCATTAGGCCCTTACATCACACATACAAACACATGGACAGGGTAATTAAGTATGTGCCTACAAACACATACACACAACACCAAATACAAATCGCCAAGACAAGCATCGCTCACATCAAGATATAAATACAAAAATAAAAATATTAAAATTACATAATATAAAGAACAAACAAGCATATTGAAGTGCTACCAAAAACTTACAACCGCATTGAAAAGTTATTAACGGTTGTGTAATATGGTAAGCCCCCCCAAAAATCTAAACTTCAATCAAACATTTTGAAGGTTATTGCGAAGTGTGTTTATCAGCTCCCAAGCTCTTTTTGCAGATGACTTACAAAAATTCATTAAATACAGCAGCAATAATTTCAACATCGTCAACAGAGTTAATTGTTGTAAGTGTCAATACCACCTAACGTAAGGATATTGTTTTGACCATGTAAGCTGCTGGATTATGAAAGGGGGCCTCTTCATGACTCAAAGATTTTGATTAATAGGAAATTTTTAAATCACTTCAAGTTTGTTGGTATTTCACAATTCTGATTATCATTAAGCATGCTGACAAGTACAATAAGAAAATGTTGAACATCTTCAACGCCAATATTGCATGTTAAACAAGTGCCGTCATGATACAGAACCCATTTGCTGTTCTGCCGATCTCTTTTCTAACGGCAGACCAGAGTATTGCAGCGAAAGAAAGCGAGTTTAAATTTAATTAAGACTAGCGCCGCGAGAAAATCGGTCTTATCAAGTAGATATTTTTCTAACCAGGAGCGTGCTAATATTGAATAAATCATTTGAGCGATTGAAGCGATGTTTTGTGATGATGAAGCGATGACTTTCTCTCGACCTCGTTATGCCAGTAATTGACATAGGCATCGTAGTTGGCCTTGCTTATAATTCTGTACCCACAAACTGGGTTTGAAAAGATTGATGAAAGATTTGTTTTTTTTGATTGAATGAGTTTGAATGATTTGATGTTGATTTTTGGTTGAAATTGTTGAAAGTTTGTTGAATGTGAATTGATTTTGAATTGAATGTGGATGGAAGTTCTAAAGATTCTTGGTGAAATTGTGACTGGAAGTGTTTTGAAAAAGATTTGTATTTGTTGTTTTTTTTTTGAAAGATGAAAGTTTTTTTGATTGTGAAATTTTGTGATTTTGTTGAAAATTGTGTGTTTTTAAAAAAAAAAAAAAAAAAAAACTTGTTTGAAAATTGAAGAGCGTTTGTTTTTTTGATTTTTTTTTTTTTGTTTTGGTTTGTTTTGGTTTGAAAGATTCCGATTTCGCCGCATTGTCCAAAATTTGATGGCTTGCATTGCTTGCAACATTGTTTTGAAATCGCAATATTAGCGCATGCTGCTGTATGTATATTGTCTAAGGAAGTGGAACGGAATCTGGCACAAAAAAAAAACAAAAAACCCAAAAACCATCTTAAAAGTTAAGCACTGTGTGGTAACATAAGACTTGGCCAACGATGTTTGCCCATGAGCATAAGCTGATTGAGGGTTATTTTTGCTCTGATCGCGTCTTGAGAAAACAAACTTTATAGGCATCCAACCAAGATCGCCATGATTATATGGCCTCCTTTGGTGTATTTCGGGGAGCCCTAAGGATACCTCGCGCCATTTGAAGTGGAAGAGAGAGACTCAATCTTATCGATTTTTGTCAGTTTTTTTTTTTTTTTTTTAAAAAAGGGAAATTATTAGGAGTTTTTTTTACAGTTTTTTTTTTTTTGTCAGTTTTCTTTGTTGCCTCCCCAGACCGCGCAGCGTAATTATATGTTTTAATTCTCGTATCGTAATTAAGGTCGGAGAGAGCAATGGTTCTCCATAAAACATCACCGTAATAAAACCGCGGTTTTTTTTTTTTTTTTTTAAAAGTTCATCTAGCTCCATCAATAATAGACTTTATGTAAGCAATTAGCCTTATTACCTTTAGTGATAGTATGCTCAATATGAGTGTGATCGGACAGCGATTTATTGTGACGATATATAATTGGCCTAAATATTTGTAGGAATCTACCTCTGAAATTGAATGGTCCCAAGTTTCCAGAACTTGTTTGTGTTGATTTAATACGCTGGCCAACAATGAGAACATTGGATTATTGTGATGAGGTCGAGTTTCCACGTCTTTGCGACATTTAGCAGCCAAGTCAAGCATCTGATTAATCTTTTCATCATTAGCAAGTAAGACCACATCGTCAGCCCCAAAATAAAACTTCCAATACAAACATCGTGAATGCGAGCGCCTAAATCATGCTCCTTAAGCAAATTTGGTAAATGCTGCATGAAAATACAAAATAAAATAGGTGACAGGGCACACCCCTGTTTGAGCCTTCCTCAATTCGAAGAAGAAATCTGTTTCGGATTATCACCAAACTTAACCTGTCCCTGAACATTATTAGAGACTATCAATAATCCTCCATATACGACCCCAATGCCGACGTTCCCACACTCCATTAACAGCCCTCTCTCAACAGTGTCAAGTCTTCTACAGTCCCAAAAGGCTAAAAAAGGTCTTGTTACCCTCGGCAAGACGACACGCAGCAAACACTTTTAAGCTGTGAAGATGTGATCTTCACACCGACGCGAAACTCTAAAGCCTCCTTGGACCTCTGAAAGACAGTTGTCCCGCTCAAGAAAATCTGAGATTGTATTGGCAGTTTAATTACGATTGAATATTTTTTCGACGAAAACGCCAAGAGATTTGGTAAAAAGATCTTGTGTTGTTTTGTTCTGTTCTGTGTTAATGTAAGTGGTATTAAGGGATTATACCCCTGACCCTGTAATTGTTGAGATTCGAGGGTCGCGGGGACTGATTCGCCTCCTTTCTTAAAAATTAGGGAAAAAAAAAAAAACAATTGCCCCTTATTCCATTCAGATGGGAACTTTTTCAAGAAAAAAAATAATTCTGGAGGAACCAGGGACCCCACAAATGACAACATAGATAAATGTAAGCCAAATCGCCACATTTTTAAGAAGTAGTCTTGGTAATCATGTCAATACCAGGCGATTTATTGTGTTTTTAAGATTTGGAAATTAGCATCTTAATCCACATCCAAACTATAATTTTTTTTTTTTAAAAAAGTGGGGGGGGGAGTGGGGTCAGAAAGGGACGTTACGCCATCACAAATTAATGTACCTGAACTGAATTATCCATCCTAAACACTACTGACGATCGATGTGATTCTTGAATGTATTTGCTCGTCGCTATCCGTCAAGGCAGATTTTCTGTTAATTTTACGAAGGCGTGCGCAGTCAGTTTAAGTACAGCCAAGGCAAGTCTGATTCATTTTCTTTCTGTCGGAATGATTATCTCAAATTAGAATTTGGATATCTTTCTTTCAGACAGTAAACATCCTGGTTTTTGTGTTTGCTGCCTTTTAACACTTTCCAGAAATCGCGACAATTGGACCACCTTGTTGGCATAATTCAATGGACTTATGACGCGCATTTCCGTTGAGCTTGCTTTGAAGTGATGTTTTTTAGCATAGATACGTTTGTCTTGGTAAGATTTCCATAAGTTATCACCATTGTTGTCGGAGGAATTGCCAACTTTAGCCCATTTTTATTAACGACGCGCGCCTCCCTTCTTTGCTTAATCGCATCGTCAACACTATTGTCAAACCAAGAGTTACATTTGCGGTTACCCTTTATCTTTTTAACGCCCAGACCCTCAGTAGCAGCCGCTAAGAGATTATTCTTCCATGAATCCCACAAACAATTGACATTCGTCAAAAGAAATTAGCGTCCCAATTTACCGAGTCTAGAAAGGAAGTTGTTCATGAAAGGGTGTGTGTAAAGTCTTTGAGTCTTCTTATATCCAATAAATCTTATTGTTCCTAGTAGATTGGTGATTGTTCCTCAAGTTGCCGATTAAGATGGAGCTTTTTTTAAAAAAAGAACATTATGGTCACTCCCCTAAACCCATCTTCCTTTCATCATCAACAAATAGATACTCTTGGACACGATCGATAAGTTGTTTGGGCAGAGCATGTAATCGATCTTGTGCTGTGCCTGATTACCCCGAAACACATGTAAATTCCCGACGCAATGCTAGAAACAGTTCAATTTTTTTAAAAATCCGAATTCATACCGGGAGGTTTCAAAAGCAATTCACCATTAGAGGTAAGAAAAGGATCACCGTTGGGGTAGGGCCCCCCCGCCCCCCCCCCAATTTCTGGCGCGTCATGGCGGTACAAATTACAATTTGGGGATCGTCGTCCCCATGGTCGTTTTCAATGCGAATTGTCTCCGGAGAGTATCTGGATTATATGTTGAGAGGATTCGCTGATTTCCGATTGAACCGGAATCGTTTCGCCAATAAAGAAACAACACGAACTGAGAATTTGCACGAGCCAGGAAATTTTTCTGATTAGGATTGTCCTCGGAAGGGCCACTTAATTGAGAGAATATGAATAACAATTGCAAATTACAGGGCGGCAAGGATAGATCGTTCCCAAAAACGTCACAGTGGGGTCGATTTGTGGTTCCTTCTTATCGGTTTTCTTCCATGATACAACTATATGATAACAAATTCGAACGAGACCATGAACATTGCCGGTGACTGTGACTAGGAGTTTATTTTGGGGTTGGTTACTTATGCGAAAAAAAATTAACGCCGACCCGGTGAGTAGACAAGCATTTATGGCAAAGTCGGCGGGTCTCCCGGGAATGGTCTAAAGCAAGTTTTAATGTTGCACGGTGCACCGGGCAATCTTCAACTATCCAGAATGTGTTCCTCCGTATATGTTCAGAGAAACTTGATAAGAGACTTATGTTGCCCCACCATAATTAATAGCTATGATTTTCTTAGCAAGTTCTCAGGCCTTATAGTGTATTCTGTATGCAGTTGCCTGCTAGGTAAATGCAATGACAGGGCTACAAACAAACACAACGGGCCACAACGGGAGGGGGGAGAACCTCGTATCCAAGGGAGGTTGCCATTGTCACTGGGCGCGGCAAATGACCCAAACGTTTAGCCCATTTTCTGAGTCGTCATTTGTCGCATGTGAGGGCGACAGTTTTTGCGAACGAAAAAAAAACAATTGCAATTTTATTCAAATTTTCAATCATTATGGTCCTCCCCCCCCCGCATTTCTAAAAATTGGTCCTAAAATATTACATGGCTAGAAAAATAACTAAAGTTATTTTTTTTAATTCCACAGACTTACATTTAAATCAATACACTCTAGACCGTTATTTATGTATAACTTACACATTTTGAAAGCTTGCATAACAATGATGACAAAGAGTGCATCATTATTTATGACTAGCGGTGGTGGGTTCAGATACAACAGGGTGTGGTTTCAATGGACAACAAAAAATGTTAAACATTTTTCTTGTCATGGTTGAACTGTGTCTGTGGTTTTTTTTAGTGGGTGGGAATGTAGGGCCAGTAAAAAAAATTAAACCAGTTGATTCGTACGGACCTTTGAAAAAAGTTGGTGAGGGGGGAGGCCTTATATTGTTGTATTATATTATTTTTTCCCAAAAGTAATAATGTTTTTAGTTCAACTTCCCATAGCATTAAGCACACTGAGCACCAGCGGGTTTGCTCCTACAGAGTAATTTTATTTCTGATAACCCTGTATATTCATAAGTGCACAAGAATATGGGTATATCTGTTTGAAAATTTCGTACTTCTGACCAGAAAAGGTTTAACTCCGAAATGTTAATACAAATCTTTTAGAGGTGTATTATTACACTTCAAATAAGCGTCACGGTAATTTTGACCACCCTGTAAATTTAACCATAAACCAAGTATTGTGGACTCGCCGTGTTTGTTTGAAGGGTATAAGGAATGGCTTATGAATTCATAGTGATTTTGAATAAGACAAGTAAAAAAAAACAGTTGATCATCCCGCCCGCTCCGATTTTTGGACGCGGCACACGATTTTTTTGTTATTAGTTATTTTTAAAACCAACAACACCAAAATTTATTCACCTTTCTTGCCAATATAACCTACTATTGCTACAATACACATACTAGAAAATCCTAATGGGACTACCGTGTGTCTTTATCCCATGAGTTTGCCAGGGTGTTTGCAGCTAGACTATGAATATTCGTGATTGAAGTATACTTGCTGTGGCGCGTGTGGAGGGGGGGCGTGTATTAGGGACAACGAACTCGGAAATGGTTCGAATTTTGTTTAGCCAATGCTTAACCACATTGGATTGAAACCATTTCTATAACAAATTTCTGGAAGTCCGACTTAGCCTGTTTCCAGCCGACAATTCATGCCCCCATTTTCTCTGATACAAGCATAGAAACTTTTCCAAAGTCTGTTGTTTAATAATGGATGTATCAAAAGCAGAAAGAAACATGGCATCCTATTATATTGCTAATATTCTGCCCCCCCCCCTCCCCCCAGTGTTAAGTTGATTGAGAATTTTTGGGTGTTTGAAAACTACGTTTTTTCATTCTGCTTTTTGGCATTAAAGTCATAAAACACAATCCATGTGTATGACACACATAGAAATCAAAGTTTACTTTGTAACAATAAAGTTTGGCAGGCAGCTAACTTGACATTTTAACTTAGTAGAAGAAAACTGTAGTGAATATCCAGAATGTGACATTGTTTTTTAACCAAATAGATTGGTAATATGATAGTGCTTTTTAATGTGTTTTGAATGAATCGTGCACTTTGCACTTCGAAAATCGTTAGAAATGAAGCTGAACAGCATGGGAAAATATACAATGTTATTATTACTTTGCATATGGCACTCTTACAGAACAAAGGGGCCCAACTATATAACAAAAACACTTACCAAATTGCATGTTTCATCAAATTCATGGAAGTATCTTGGGGACTACCATTTACACATAATTTTTGTGGATCTTTGTTTTATGACTTTAATGACAAAAAAAGCAGTAGAATAGAAGCCAGAAGAAGAAGAAACGTTTTAACCCCAAAAGTGTTCCAATCAACTTAACACATGCAGAATCTATACAATATAATAGGATGCCATTTTTCTGCTTTTGATACATCCATTATACAAACAGACTTGGAAAAGTTCTATGCTTGTTAATCAAAGAAAATGGTCGGCATGAATTGTTGGCTTGAAACAGGCTTAAAGGTCGGACTTTCCATTAAAATGTGTTCAGATTTGTTTTCAATCAAAGTGCGTTTAGCATGGCCTAAACAAAATTTCTGCAACGCATTTCCTGATTTAGTTGCTGCCTAATACAACGCACGCCACAGCAAGTGATTACTTCCCCAATCACGAATATTCATAAGAGTCTGCTGCAAACACCCCTGGCAAACGTCATGGGATAAAGGACAACACGGTAGTCCCAATTAGGATTTTTCTAGTGATTGTATTGTTGTAGCAATAGTAGGTTTATATTGCAGAAAGGTGAATAAATTGCTCAAATCAAAATGAAGGATACACTTTAAAATAGGTGTGGGAGTTCCAACGTTTGCTACGATAGTTTTGATGACTTTGTTGTTCCCCTTTTTAGCCTTCTTTTTGTAGTGTTGTTGGTTTTTAAAAAATAAATAACAAAAAAAAATCGTGCCGCGTCCCCCAAACTCGGAGCGGGCGGGGACGATTCAACTGGTTTATTTTTTACTTGTCTTAGATCAAAATAAATTGAATCCAGAAAGAGAAGCCATTTCCTTAGACCCTTCAAACAAACAAGGAGAGTCCACAATACTTTATGTTTTTAAATTACAGGGGTGGTGGGTGGGTCCAAATTTACCGTAACGCTTATTTGAAGTGTACTATACACCTTATAAAAGATTTTGTATAACATTGTCGGAGTTTGTAAACCTTTCATGGTCATGGAAGTAGTAAGATATTTTCAAAACAGACCTAATATACCCATTATTCTTTTGCACTTTTGAATATACAGGGTAATCAGAAATATAAATTACTATGTCGGAGCAAAACCCGCTGGTGCTCCAGTGTCTTAATGCTATGGAAGTTGAACTAAACTAAAAACAATTTATTTAATAAAAAAAACATTAACCAACAGAGAGTAAATCATAGGTCTATTCTTCTAAAACCAGCATTCCTTTGGATAAATCAAATAGGTTGTAAAAATTAAGGCCACTCATTTCTGTATTTCTTGCATATTTTTTTAAAAAATACGGGTCCTACACCCAATACATACACAGCGGAACAACAAAAAAACATCACATTTTCTGCATGTACACTTTTGAGGTAGAGAGCTATTTTTTCCTACGTGTATGCACATATTCACACTTCTAAACCATGTGTCAACAGGTACAAAATGAAGATTTATGTGACGGATGTGTGAAGAAGATGAATTTAAACTAAAAAAAGCTCCATCGAAACCCTACATGGGTCCCACCACCCTTTTTTTTAGACATTTTTGAACCAACCCTTTATACATTGTATATAGGAATATTTATTTTTAAAACATGACACAGTGCAAAATAACCAGTCCAGCATTGTACAGATGTGTCACCAAAAAATAAAGGCAATCATTTAAAGTTCGGTGCTTTATAATTTCAAAATTACTGAGAATTATTCAAATTTTGATATGTAGAGAACTTGTTTGTACATCATGTCCAATTTTGTCTGTGATGTGAGGGTTCACTATTTTTGAAAACAAAGGGCTTATTAGTAACCCGCTTGTCCAAATCTAGCCCATTCCAAGTTTGCTTAGGGGGGAGTCATTATTTTACGCCAGGGGGGAATGGGAGGGATTTGAGGGGGGAAACCCGAACGAAAAATTTTTTTGTTGTGTAAGAGATGAGGTGGAACGTGAAATTTTCATCAATGCGAAAAGGGGAACATGAAACTTTTTTAAATGGGGAAATCAGCATTGATCAAGGGGGGGAAAGGGGGAACGTGAAAATTTTTGGACGGAAGCGGGGGGGGGGGGGATTTTTTTTTTTTTTTTTTAAAAAAAAAAGTTGAAAAATCCTCCATTTCCCCCCTGGCATAAATAATGAACCGCTCCCTTAGATCGTTTGAAACAGGTTCACCTTGAAAAAAGTGAACAAAAATTCACCTGGTACTAATTCCGTCTGTTTTAAAAAATAAATTTACCTAAAATATTTGTCGTCGTTTTATTATATCCACGGTCTGTTATTAAAACAAATAGTTTTTGGATTGATCTATCGCGGAGTACTGCTTACCTTGAGCGTAGATGATAACTACTTTGCATCTTTCTGAAGGAAGGAAAGGAAAAGAGCCAGGCGCTCCGATATGAATCCTATTCATAAATAAATAAATACACCAACCTCAAACCGGCAACCCAACCCCTGAAAGGCAGGTTGGGCCACCCCACACTATTCTCGCCCCCTTAAATTGTGACAGCAAGAGAGGACCAGGGGTCCGTACCCGAAACTATGATGTAAATTCATTCTACGCATGCCTTAAGATTGTGCGTTACGACCATGGTTAGTAGGCGTTCGGACAGTTGGATTAAGATGGGTCTCGTAAGTGAATCTACCAGTACCGACGCGATAATCTTACGTTACACAAACTACGCCGAGTTAAAGGTCATTCCATTCATTGATGGTTAAAAATTGGGCTTGTCAGGGTGCAAAAGTTTGAGACACGTTTGCGAATGTTACCTATTGTGCCTATTATCATCAGGAATGAATGATTTTTATGTGTGGGATCTATAGACTTAAACAAGTATTTCACAAGCTTTCACAAGCTTTCCACTCTACATAGGACATAGTGTTCGTATTGAGCTCCGGAGTGCAATCATGCATAACGCGTAATTCACCTAGCGTAATACATGTGATGTGAACCTGTTTGCCGGAACTTTTAAAACTTGTTCTCCTCTCAGTCTTTCACCATGCCTGCTGTGCTTCTATGTATGATTGCAAGGAACGGGAAACTGATGTAGGATCAGACAAAGTGAGTCTATTCTCTGTGATAAGTGCGAACTCTGCAGAACTCCAAAAAAAAACACTGGAGGGCCTAGCGCACCCTGAAACCCGACATTGGAAATACCCCAGTCCAAGGGATAGTGCGGAGTCCGAGCAAGACCACAGCGGTTAATGTTGAGGAAGTGTTAGAATGTATAGGTTACCCCACGAGCAAAGTATTGATGGAATGAACCTTCCCCAACTGAGCTGTACGACGCGGAAGTACCTCGAGTTTTTGCTACAAGGGACGCTAGCTTCGATACTTTCCATGGGAAATGATCCAACGATTTATCGCGAAACGAAAGTTGTATCAACTGCAAAACACCTCTTAAAAAAACACGTGTTGAGTCGAGAACAGCCCTACTCAATCGTTCAATCTACTTTATGCCATAACATTAGCAGAGCGTTGAGCGCTCACCAGTTAATACAGTGCATTATCGAGAACCTCAACGAACATATCGCAGCCCAAAAGAACTGCTCGATACTTGCACTGGTTAGCGTTTAACGCAAAGATCAAAACGTAGTCTGGCAAGCCTTTTGCCCAGTCAGGGAAGTTTCATGCACAATGTGTTGGGGTGTCCCAATTTCTGGCAGGCGACCTCCGGCCTGATTTTGTCAAAGATGTAGGAAGCATTCCAAGGACGGAGTACCTGAAAGATACATTGACCATCAGAACAATATCAACGAGGATCTAAAGCAGGAGAACGCGTCCCTTAAGACTCTATTTCGCCCAGACAGCAGTTATTAATTCGCTTGAACGCAGAATCACAGATCAAGTGACCGTGGTTCAACCCCGGGTAGGTCAAGTTGGAGTGATACCCCAGAGCGGTGTTAGAGCGGTTTCTAACCCACATGCCCTCATGAGAAAACCTCTGCTCATTGGTGACTCGATTATCAAACGACATAAATGAGAAAGGGTTGAAAACACCAAGGTAATGGGCATCCGTGGAGCAAGGGGTATTAAAGAATCATTAAAATACCCTTGAGAAAGATCAAACTGGGGCTTCAGAAACGATCATCATACACGCGGAACCAATGCTTGTACTGTAAAGATCCTGTTAGTGTATTAATAGTAAATCAAAGGCACAGTTTAAAAACGACACACATAGTCAGTTATTTTGGTAGTCTATAGGCTGTGTTTGTATCAATTGTCGCATATATAGGCACATTGGCGGCGTAGAGCAGGCCTGGGAAGTGACAGCTGGTCAGTGCTCAGTTCTCATTCTAACCATCAAACACAGTGGATCACTCTTTTATATAGGTGCTCACCACCCGAGGGCAGCACATATGAGGAGGAGGGAAGTGGTCATTATCAAGGGGGGGAAGACGAATCTAATGACTCAGGCAGGCCTCACCAAGTGTGAGGCCACTACAAGTACGAGTGTCCTCCGTCAAGTACGAGTCCCTCATCCTCACCAAAACATGGGTGGACCCTTATGAGGCCACCAAGAGTGTGAGGTCACTCTACAAGTACCAGGCCTGGCCTCCTACTCTAATGAGTGTTGACTTCTCTTTCATCGTGGCTGTCTCACCATGGGGGAGAGGCACACAGACCCGTGCACTAAGAGGTAGGTAAGCACGCCACTCCTCCCAAACTAGGCAAAAAGAAGGTCGCCATTTCAGCCAACAATGTGCCATGTAAATATACATAGAATTATATCAAGGAATAAAATAAGCTCACTCTTCCTCACATAATCTTTCTTTCAAAAGGATTCGCACCGAATCACTATTCTATAGAAAGAAGATTGGAATTTTTTCAAATATTATACCAATGTTGACGGTCTCGACCTCCAATGCTGAGTATAAACATAAAAAAATATAAATTTAAAGCAAGCTCTCCAAGGACCTTCTTCTTTTCAAAGAAAATGTCTAGTCCTGGTCGAGAGCTTTATGGTAATTGTTTTCACTGAAAAATCTATAAAAGGGTAAATGAAATCATTTGATCTTAATTAAGAAATTGAAGAAATCTCACAAAAATATCCAAAAACT
>JAMKCH010056330.1:0-20877 GCA_023653785.1 Ophioderma brevispina
TGTGGAGGGTCCTGTGGGTGTGCGGGTTGTCGTAGGTGTGTCGGTGTCGCTGGGTTGTTTCCGGCCTGATCTTGACGGGGGGATGACGCAAGTTTGCTGGCAGAGTTTTTTTTATGATATTGTCTCCATATTAGATTCTACATTAAATGGTGCTATGCAATTTGGTATTTATATTTGTTGTGTACATTTTAAACAGTGTGGATGTGCAATAATACTGTATTATTAGTTTAATATAATTTTTATATTTTTACTTCTCTTCACTGTATGGCTCAGGCCCACAAGGAAAAATGTACATTTTGGTGTACTTTCTTGTGTTTTATCCTTGTTATGACCTTAATAAGTGACATGAAATGAAATGAAATAACATTGACACTTTATCAAATTGGGCGTCTTGTTGGCGCAAGCAAAAATCCGCGCCACATTTCGGCATCAGCAAGCATAACGCATGGCGTAGAGATGCGCGATTTTAATAAACGCAAACACACGCACAGTTATCGCGGTAATCTGCGCATGATACCTGTCACAGCTCAAACTACATTCTTCCATTGTCTATGCTGGGCTCCAACAGATGCTGAGGTGGTAAAGAGCTTTGCGCGTACACAATAACACGTCAAACCCCTTAACTAGACCTTGGAGGATTGGAGCCTTCTTTTAGAGGGCCGTAATCGTATTTGAAAAATGTTACTTTTGCCCCCCCCCCCCTTTAGATCAAATAATTTTTAGCGCCAGTACAACGCTTTTCTTCTGTTTTTTAAAGAACGTCTGATTCCACTTGAAGGGTTCTTTATTGAAAGTTCTTTATGAAATGTTCTAAAAAGAACAATTTTCTTTCTTTGCTACAGAATTTTTACCCATTTTGATTTTACAAGGACCACTCGCTAAGATTCGCTGGGCGTCTTTTAAACTAAAAGGGTTTTTTCATCAAGAAAATGGTTCTTGTAGAACCTTAAAGCTTTAAGAACCTAATAATAAAGCGCCTTCGAGAGTTCTTTGCAACAAACAAAATATATTATATTCCGTCAAAACAATTATTGAACAAAAATGAATATTTAAAACTGCCTATTTGGCTTTTCAAATATATGGCAACACATAACAATACAATATTTATAGGCCTATTTAAATGCTGAAGGTTATACAGAACCCATATATGTTTTTGTAATTTTATTTTTTTAAAATTTTATAGACCTTATGGTGCTATCATACGATCAAACATTTATAACTTAAGTTGCACTTTTGTTTGAAAAAAGTTGTAGGCTGGCGTTTTCGTTGCCAAATGATCCCACGGGTTTGGATGCTATCTTCGGAAGATAGCTCTATTAATAGCTTTGGTTTTGTTTTGTTACATTTGCATTGGATCATAATTGATAATTCAACACCTTGAACAAACCACTTTTCATTCATAAATGTTCCTTTCCTGCCAGTTTTGTTTTTGTTTGTTTTTTTTTTTCAAATTCATTTGCCTTTTTCTGGGGATGGTTTTTACATGTTTTTCCCATTGATCGATATTCATTGGTGTTTGTGTTTTTTTTTAGATGTGTGTGTATTGTGTTGTTGTTTTCTAAATTTGGTGTATGGCCTGAACGTTTGTTTATCATTTCCATTTAGCACATTATTTTGTTTGTCTTTGATTAAGGTGCATTTATTCTTTCTGATATAGCATAAAAGTTTGATTTGAGTTATTTGACTCTAATTTCATCTTCAAAAGGGACCTATAACTTGTGCATTTTAACGGGCAAACAGGTTGTCCAAATTAATTGGTGTACACCGCTATTACATTTTGGGAGAAAATTTAAACACTTCTGGCAAAATTTATGACAGCAATGTCCGACTTCACGAGGAAAATATGAGTTATTATACTATTTGAGCACATTTTTGCCATAAATATTGTCTATTTTTTTTATACGTTTTGGAAAGGGTATGATATTCCTGAAGAAAATGTGTTCATTTGAAGCTTTATTTTGCTTTTTACTGCGGACAACCGATTATTCTTGTGTTGTTAAATCAACAATCCAAGTGAAGTGCAAGGATTTGAGGAGACAATATAGCCATTGCTCCTCTTGCATTCATGTGCTAGTCCTTGAAGGTAAGTCAATCTCAAAAGAATGTGCTCTTTAAAAAAGACTCAACTCAGAACCTTTTGTTCCCGTATGTAGTAAAAAGGTTCTAGAATCTTTAAATTAACCTTGGAGGATTGGAGCCTTCTTTTAGGGCGTAATCGGTATTGAAAAAGTTTAAATTTTTGCCCCCCCCTGTTGAGAGTTAAAATAATTTTTGCGTTGCTAGGTAAAACCTTTTTCTTCTGTTTTGTAAAGAACGTCTGATTCCACTTGAAGTGTTCTTTATTGAAAGTTCTTTACTAAAGGTTCTCAAAAGAACAAATTTTTCTTTTGCTACAGACATTACCCTTGTTTATTTTCAAGGAACCCCGCGAAGATTCGCTGGGCTCTTTATAAACTATCAATGGGTTTTTTCACTCAACAAAATGGTTCTTTTTAGAACCTTAAAGCTTAGACGCTAATAATAAAGCGCCCATTCGAGAGTTTCTTTGCAGAACAGCACAAATAATGGGTTTTCAGAGTCAAAAAACAATTAGTTTAACACAAATGAAATATTAAAACTGGCCTTTTTGCTTTTCAAAATATATGGGCAACACATACAAATACAATATTTTATAGGCCTCTTTAAATGCTTAAAGGTTATCAGAACCATAATCTTTTTTTGAATTTACATTTTTTTTTAAATTTTAATAGAACCTATATGGTGCTTCATTCATACAGAGTCAAAAGTTTATAACTTAAGTTCACTATTTGTCTAAAATTGTGCCGGGGGCTTTTTTCGTTCCACCATGATTTACCACGGGTTTGGATGCTAATCTACGGAGATAGCTTCTATTAAAGGCTGTGGTTTTGTTTTGTTTACATTTGCATTGATCATATTGATATTTTCACACCTTTAAACAAACCAGGCTTTTCAGTTCCATAAATTGTTTCCTGCCCGTTTTGTTTTGTTTGTTTGTTTGGGTTTCCTTCTTTTTTTTTTCACATTCATTTGCCTTTTTCTTGGGAGTGTGTTTACCACAATTGTTTCCATTGATTATAATTCATTTTTGTTTATTTAGATGTGTGTGTGTTGTGTTGTTGTTTTCTAAATTTGGTGGTGGCCTGAAGTTGTGTTTTCATTTCCATTTATCACATATTTTGTTTGCCTTTTGATTAAGGGTGCATTTTCTTCTTTTTCGATATACCTATTATAGTTGTTTGATTTGATTTATTTGACTCTATTCCATTCTTTAAAGGACTGATAACTTGTGCATTGTTTAACGGGCAAACAGGTTGGTCCAAATTTAATGTGTAACACCGCAATTACACTTTGGAGAAACTTGTACACACTTCCGGCAAAGTTATCGCAGCAATAGTCCGTACTTCACGAGAAAATTCTGAGTTATTGTATCTATAGTTGAGCACATTTTTGCATCAATTTTGTCTCTACTACTATACACCCCCAATAACCGAGATTTTTTTGGAACGTGTGGCAGGAGATTCCTGAAAGAAAATTGTTGATTTTAAGCTTATTTTTCTTTTTAATTACTGGCTGATTAAACACAAACGTGCATTCCCGGGTTCGTTTCGTCGGGCGAAAATTTTCAGTAGCGAATCACTATACCCCTCCGAGAAATGCTAATATTGGAAATTTGTACGAAAAAGTTGTGATCAATTGTTGGATATGTTTAGAAAAGAAGGTCTTGCAAACAAACTGTGGCAACTCTCATTTTCTGAAAAGCAAGGTAACTTGAGATACAAAGCCCAAGGTGAACATGAATTTTTCTATCCAAAGTCATGGGAGGCGTAAAGTGGTTGCACCCTAAAATCAGAGCCTCCGTGCGCGTGCGTATCTCGCCTCATCACTGCGCATGCTTACGTCATACTGCAAGATGACGAAATAGCGTGTTTTCAGCGCACGCCGCGCGTTATACTCGATGTTCCAGCCGATAGCAACTTTGTAAACAAAAGCGCAGCAAGAATAGCGCAAGTCCTGGCAGAAACAACACTGGTTTTGAAAACGCCTCTGAATATTTATGGATTATATTTGATTTTCTTGCCTATCACATGGATGTTACCTGGTTGCTTGATCGATAATCATTTTAAAAGAAATGTACATCCTTTGTTGGTCTCAAATTTCTTGTTTTGTGGAAAAAAAAAAGGCCTTTGCGGTCAAAAGGAGATTTGCAGCTGTAATCATGAGCAGGCCAAGGCAAGGTGGCGTTGACGACAGGACCCCCGGACTGGACGGCAAGTGGGTTAACGACTGCATGTTTTTTTTTTCATGTATAAAAATAAGCTCTGTGGTTACTACAGGAAATTCCTCGGTTTGTTTCATTTGGAATCTTCTCTAAGCTGTAATGGATTTCTGTGATAACCCGTGATACGCATTAGCCATCCTAGCCCGCTCGTCCAGGAGTCTAGGCTTAGCCTAGGCTAGGCTTACGTGCATTGCAACAAGCATAACTGGCCTGCGTTGGCATAAAGTGTCCTGAAGTAACACATCTCTTCCTTTCTATGTCTTCTGAGGAGCCCCTCGCCTAACCAGCCAACGTTATATTGATCGTTTAAGGAATTGAAATCACCAGGGAAACCGGTTGTTTCCAGCAAGCCTACGTTTTTGTAAGCTAAAGCCGCAAAAACCGATTTTCTTGTTTTAAATCAACATCCAAGTGAAGTGCAAAGATTTGAGGAGACAATATAGCCTCTGCTCTTCTTGCATTCTTGTGCTAGTCCATTTTTCTTGAAGGTAAAGTCAAAATCTCACAAGAAGGGGGCTCTAAAAAAGACTCAACTCAGAACTTTTGTTCCCGTTATGTAGCACCTAAGGTTCTAGAATCTTTAAAATAATAGACCTTGGAGGATTTGGGAGCTTTCTTTTATGGCGTACTCGCGTATTTTGAAAAGTTTAAATTTTTTGCCCACCCCCTGTTTAGAGTAAAATAAATTTTTAGCGCTAGTAAAACCTTTTTCTTCTGTTTTGTAAAGAACTTCTGAGTCACTTGCCGGGTTCTTTATTGAGAGTTATTTACGAACGGTCTAAAAAGGAAAGAAAAAAAATAGAACAATTTTCTTTGCTACAGAAATTACCCATTTTGAGTTTACAGGGAAGATTCGCTGAGCTCTTTATAAACTAAAAGGTGTTTCAAATCAACGAAATGGTTCTTTGTAGAACCTAAAGCTTTAAGAACCTAATAATAAGCGCCATTCGAGAGTGCTTTGCAGAACAGACAAATATGGTTTTCAGTCAAAACAATTAGTTGAACAACAATTAAATATTTAAAACTGCCTTTTTTGCTTTTTCAAAATAAATATGGCACCACATAACAATAGAAATATTTATGGCCTATTTTAAATGTGAGGTTTACAGAACCCTCATATGTTTTTTGAATTTAATTTTTTTGAAATTTTATAGAACCTATATGGTGCTTCAATACAGACAAAACATTGATAACTTAGTTGCACTTGAGGTCTAAAATGTAGGCCGGGCGTTGCGTTCCAACATGATTACCCGGTTTGGATGGCTATCTACGGAAGATAGCTCTATTAAATTAGGCTTGGTTTTTGTTTATGTTTTACATTTGCATTGATCATATTGATAATTTCAACACCTTTGAACAAACCAAGTTTGTTCAGAGTCCATATATGTTTCCTGCCAGTTTTGTTTTGCTTTGTTGTGTTTGTTTGTTTTTTTTTTCAAGTCATTTGCCTTTTTCTTTGGATGTGTGTTTACTTGTTTCCCATTGAATCCGAATCTGCTTGTTTGTTTTATTTTAGATGATTGGGTTGTTTTGTTGTTGTTGTTTTCTAAATTTGGTGTGCCTGAACATTTGTTAAGCATTTCCATTTAGGGAACATATTTTGTTTTCTTTGAATTAAGGGTGGCATTGTTTCTTTTCTGAATACCTATTAATTTTGATTTGATTTTATTGACTCTAAATTTTCATCTTTAAAAGGGACTTAAACTGTGCATTTTACACGTCAACAGGTTGTCCAAATTAATGGTGGTACATCGCTATTACACTGTTTTGGAGAACTTGTGAACACTTCCGTCAAAAATTTATCACAGTCATAGTCCGTTCGTTCGTTCGTGCAAGTCCAAAATCACAGTCGAAGATCCGCTTAACCAGCTGATGTTTTCATCACCAGGTTTTGATCAGTCCTGGATATCCTCTGGGGAACTTGTAGACCTCACATTCATCTATATTGGCTCAATGGTTTGTGGCCTCCACAATCGCAGTTTGTGAAGGTTCTACTTCCGATCTGTGAAGGAGGTTCTTTGTACGACCAAACGCCAGTTCTGAGTCTGTTGAGGTGACCATGCGTTCCTATCAAGTCACAGCCTTGTGGGCTTGATAGATTGGGCTTCCACAAACTGCTTTAGGTTCAAAGTCGAGGATGACCATTGCTCATTCATACCATCTGTCATTGATCCAGATGATCGATATGGATACTGGTGACTGCAGTGTCAATGGATTGGGTAGCAAGTGATTCCGTGGAATTCTCTGAATCCTCAAAGGGTTTTGGGTGGATGGGATAGGCCTACCAGTTCATCACATTTCTTGGCGAGCTTTATCGTCTGAAGGGTTCCCTCCTAAGGTTTGTGCTGAGCTATGCCGACAGAATTGGAGTAATTCCTAACCAGGCGTCGCCAAAGGCACCCACTTAACAAGTCTCATTGCATCATCAGAACGACAATCAATCTTGTGTGAATGTACGCTGTGACTCCATATGGTGCAGCGTATTCAGCGGTGGAGTATGCCTAGGCAACAGTTAATGTATGTAAGGTGTCAAAGGATGCCCCCATCCAGTTTCTGAGCGCCTTGTGAGGAGGTTGACACGAGCCTGCGTCTTGGCAGCGACTGCCTTGGTGTTTTGATTAAAGTAAGGCTGCGGTCCTTGTACGCCAAGGTACTGCTTCGGTGTTGTGTCATCTGACAGTTTTTCCCCTTCTCCATCTAGAGTGATGTTTATTTCTCTTTTTTTTGCGCACGATTTGCAAGGTGGAAAACAGAACTGACGGTCTTGGATTTTGCTGATTCAAGTGCCATCGCGTGGAAGAATTGGGGCTTACAGTGATTGTCTTTCTGTCAACACTGTTTCTAAGGACTCAAAGCAATCAGCACGATTTGCCAAGTGCCGTGTCGTCTTCTGCGTAGGGTCACTGCGAACAATCTCCCCCTGGCACACCTGAGACGTAGATGTTGAAAATACTGGGTGCCAGGACGAAACCTTTTGGGACACCATTCCGAAGTTTTGCGCTTTCTACTGCTTTGGCCCATGTGATGTCTCCAGGACGAAAGATCTGTATTGGTTGATAAGCATACTGAACTTGACAAGCTTGACATCAGGGAAGATTTTGGAGTAGGCTTGAGGTAGAAACCTCGGTGCCAGACTGTTACGTACGCAGCAGTTTTAGGTCTATGAAGCCTGCTCCAAACCTCTGCTTCTCCTGGAAGGAGGCTGTCTCGATGTCATTAACTAATCTTGCTATCTGATCAGTTGTTGATTTACCCCTCTTCGAAATCCAGCTGGGTGCGGGGTTAGATTTGCCCTCGACGTATCACATTGATCCTGCGGTTATCAAGTCGCTCAAGCAGCTTATAGCTGTGAGATAGTAGCGAGATGGGTCTGTAACTCTTGGGGTCAATTGCTGTTTTCTTGGGCTTCAGGATTGCCAATGACCTTTGAATTCTTCCATCTGGAGGAAATATTTGACGTTCCCATGCAAGTAGACAGTAAGAGAGTTGGAACCATCGCACGGCTTCGGGTGCAATATTCTTCAAGAATTTTCTGTATGGATGGTGTCATTGCCAGGAGCTTTCCCATTCCTTGAGAACTTTAAAATTGCTTCGTACTGATCTCATCGTAGGTGAAATGGGTTGGGGACTGGGGCTTCACGGTGAGAGGTTGTTATAACTGTTGTTAATCTCTGCATTAACAGTACGAGAGTGGGGCCCCCGCCGTGGAGTTGTGGACTTGGCCACTTCCATTGTACAGTACTGAAGCGATGGAGTTTGCCAAGAGACAGAGAACAATTGCTTAGCTGACGCTACGCCCTTGAGCTTGTTGTGGTGTTCCAGGCCTTGCGGCTTGAGTGGGTAAAGTTGATATTGGAATATCTCCTCCTCCTCCATCTGGTGCGTCTCTGTTTGGCCATGCAGATCCAGTAGCTGGTTGCCCTTTGCTATTCTCTCATTATCGCAGTAGTAGTACAATACGCTTTGTATAACTCGAATAACTCGTCGCCATTCCTGGTCCCAACAGGGGGTGTAGGATTCCTTCTGCCTCTTGGAATGTAATGTTTAGTTAGCTTCTTGATGGAGCATGGAGCAAATCAGAATATGCATCGTTGATGTTATATAAGCCGGGTCTGGCAGCGTGATGACATTCGTGGTGAGTTTGTTTGAACTTGGCCAGTTTGTCTTTCCGAAAGTTTCCATTCTCTTTCTGTAGAGGCGGGAGGATGCGTGACCTTGATGTCACTGTGACCCAGGCTCTGGCAATGCCCTGATCTAGGAAATCTAGGGAGGACCGTTTCGGAGCAAAAAGCACCGGGATCGGATGTCGCTGGTGAAAAGGGGGGGGGGGAACCCTTGGGTTTTTGACAAGTCGGAACAGGTCCATGTCCCATGACTGCCTTGAATATAAGGTAGGTGGATCCTTACTATCAAAAAAAAAAAAAAAAAAAACAGCAATTGGAGGTCTTTGGGGCTTCATCCATTCAAGAGACGCTTTGCCATTCTTGTCAATGTTGGATAATCCCCATCTGTATTTCTACAGTTTGAAATCTCCCGCAGACTAGAGCTCCGCTGAATACTGGAAGGGAATTGAAGTCTGCCTCAAGCTGGTGGTGCTTATAGATGTTGGTGAAGTGGGTTCCATTGCTTCAAATTTTATCCACTGGATCGGCGATTCTTGAAGATTGCATGGTTTGATCTCACTTGTAAGCCTTGCTCCCCATATGAAGCGATCCCATGCATGTTGTGCGGAATGAAGCAAATAAGTCCAACCATTCGATTTGCAGCTTCCTTCAGATTCGCAGTGAGTTTCTTGGAGGAGGATTATATTCACTCCGTTCTCCCCTGGAGAGTGAAGATGTTTCACTCTTTAGCATGGGTTGATACCCTCAAAACGTTCAGCTGCATGATACAAACGAACGTTGGTGCTTGCCATAAAGGAAATTTCCTCTGTTAGTAGCTCAGCCGCCCCTAGATTGAGGGTGGTCTTCAAGATTTCACTGTGGTGTTTTAAAAACCGATGTTTTGGACGTAAGTTTTTTGAATCAGTTAGCCACACAGGTGATGTGACAATTAACAGGGCCGCCGCGAAGGCTTGCAAACATGACCCTACTTCACGTACTTCACGAGGAAAATTCTGAGTTATTGATAACATTTGAGCACATTTTTTACATAATTTTGTCTCTAAACCGCGATTTTTTGGAAAGTGTGGCATGATATTCCTGAAAGCAAATGTGTTGATTTAAGCTATTTGGCTTTTTACTGGCGGATTAACACAAACGTGCATTTACCGGTTTCGGGCGAAAATTTCAGGTGCGAAATCACTACCCTCCGAGAAATGCTAAATATTGCAAAATTGTACGAAAGTTGTGATCATTTTTGGATTATGATTATAAAAGAAGGTCTTGCAAACAAACTGTGCAAACTCTCATTTTCTTAAACGCAAGGTAACTGGAGATACAGCCCAAGGTAGAACATGAATTTTCTATACAAAGTCAATGAGAGCGTAATAGTGGTGTGCACCCTAAATCAGAGCCCTCCGTGGCGAGTGCGTATCTCGCATCATCACTGGCCAATGCTTTACGTCATACTCGAGATGACGAAATAGCTTGTTTTCAGCGCACGCGCGCGGAGTACGCGGATGTTCCATCCGTAGCAACATTTGTAAACAAGCCGAGCAGAAGAGCGCAAGTCTGGCAGAAACAACAACAGTGTTTTTGAAACGCTCTGATATTTAATGGGATATATTGATTTTCCTGGCTATCACATGGATGTTACCTGGCTGCTTTGGATCGATATCATTTTAAAGAAAATGTCCACATCCTTTGTTGGGGTCTCAAATTTCTGTTTTTGGTGGAAAAAATAGACGGACTTTGCGTCAAAAGGATATTTGCAGTCTGTACAATGCAGAAGGCAAGCAGGTGGCGTTTGACGACAGAACACCCGACTGAGACGTGCAAGCTGGGTTACCGAACGGCATGTTTTTTTCCTTTCGATGTATAAAAGTAGCTTCTGTGTTACTACTGGAAATTCCTCGGTTTGTTTCAACTGGAATCTTCTCTAAGCTGTAATGATTTCTTTCTTTTCTGGTGATAAACCCCGGTGATAACGCTTTAAGCCTAGCCTAGCCTAGCCCGGCTCGCCAGGAGTTTGGCCTTGCTTAGGCTAGGCTTACGTGCATTGCACAAGCGTGGCACCTGCCTGCGGTAGAATAAAAAGTGTCCTGAAGCAAACACATCTCTTCTATGTCTTCTGAGAGCATCGCCTAACCATGCCAACGTTATTATTCATCTCGTTTAAGAAATTGAAATCACAAGGGGAACCGTTGTTTGCCAGCAAGCCTCGTTTTGTAAGCTAAAATAACGGGTTTTTAACTACTCCTGACAACCGATTATTCCTTGTGTGTAAAAAATCAACAATCCAAGTGAAGTGCAAGATTTGAGGAGACAATATAGACCCTCTGCTCTTCTTGCTTCATGTGCTAGGTCCTTGAAGGTAATCAATCTCAAAAGAATGTGCTCTTTAAAAAAGCTCAACTCATAAGGCCTTTTGTCCCGTATGTAGCAGCACCTAAGTTCTAGAATCTTAAAATTAATAGACCTTGGAGGATTGGAGCCTTCTTTTAGGGCGTACTCGGCGTTTTTGAAACAGTTTAAATTTTTTGCCCCCCCCCCCCCCTGTTTAGAGTAAAATAATTTTTAGCGCTAGTAAAACCTTTTTCTTCTCTGTTTTTGTAAAGAACGTCTGATTGCCACTTGAAGGGTTTCTTTATTTGAGAGTTATTTACGAAAGGTTTCTAAAAAGAACATTTTCTTTGCTACAGAAATTACCCTTTTGATTTTAAACAATGGAACCCCGCTAAATTCGCTGGGCTCTTTAAACTAAAGGGTTTTGCAATACACAGAAATGTTCTTTTGTAGAACTTAAAGGCTTTAGAACCTAATAATAAAGCGCCATTCGAGATTTCTTTGCAGACCAGACAATCTGGTTTTTTTTCAGTCAAAAGCATTAGTTGAACAAAAATGAAATATTTAAACTGCCTTTTTGCTTTTCAAAATATATGGCAACACTCAAATACAGAATATTTATGGCCTATTTAATGCGAAGTATCAAACCCATAATATGTTTTTGATTAATTTTTTTTTAAAATTTTATAGAACCTATATGGTGCTTCATACAGATCAAACAGTTTATAACTTAAGTTTGCACTTTTGTCTAAAATTGTAGGCCGGCGTTTTTCGTTCCAACATGATACCCACGGGTTTTTGTATGCTATCTACGGAAGATAGCGTCTATTAATAGGCTTGGTTTTGTGTTGCTTTCATTGCATTGATCCTATTGAATAATTTCAACACCGCTTTGAAACGAAACCAGCTTTTCCGGTCCCTAAATGTTTCCGCCAGTTTTGTTTTGTTGTTTGTTTTTTTTTTCAATTCATTTGCCTTTTTCTTTTCTTTGGATGTGTGTTTACATGTTTCCCATTGATCGATATTCATGGTTTGTTTAATTTTTAGATGTGTGTGTATTGGTTGTTTTTGTTTTCTAAATTTTGGTGTGCCTGAACGTTTGTTTATCATTTCCATTTAGCACATATTTTGTTGTCTTTGATTAAGGGTGCATTTTATTCTTTTTCTGATATACCTATTATAGTTTGATTTGATTTTATTTGACTTTAATATTTCATCATTAAAGGAGGGGGACCTTAAACTGGTGCATTTTAACGGGCAAACAGGTTGTCCAAATTCATGGTGTACACCGCTATTACACTTTTGGAGAAACTTGTTATAGACACTTACGAAAAGAAACTTATACAGCAATAGTCCGTATTCACGAGAAGAAAATCTGAGAGTTATTATATATTGAGCAATTGTTGCAAATTAAATTTTGTCTCTACCGAGTTTTTGGAAAGTGTGCATGATATTCCTAGAAAGAAAATGTGTGATTTAACTTTATTGTGACATTTTACTGGCGGATGAACACAACGTGCATTCCGGTCGGGCAGAAATTCAGTAGCGAAATCACTTTACCCTTCCGAGAAGACTAAATATTGCAAAATTTGTACGAAAAAGTTGTGATCAATTTTGGATATGTTATAACAGGAAGGTATTGCACAACAAACTGTGCACTCTCATTTTCTGACACGCAAGGTAACTGGAGATACAGCCCAAGGTAAACAGGAAGTTTTCATACAAGTCAATGGGAGGCGTAGCGTCGTAATTAGTGGTGTTTGCACCCTAAAATCAGAGTCCGTGAGCGTGTTATCTCGCATCATCACTGCCATGCTTACGTCATGCTCGCGATGGATGACGAAATAGCGTTTTCAGCGCACGCGCGCGTAGTACGCGATGTTCAGACCATCGGCAACATTGTGAACAAGCGCAGCAGAGAGCGCAAGGTCATGGCAGAAACAGCACGTGTTTTGAAACGCTCGAATTTAATGGAGTTATATTGATTTTCATGGCTATCAAATGCATGTTACACTGGTTGACTTGAATCGATATCATTATTAAAGAAAATTTACATCCTTTGTTGGTCGCAAATTTTCGGTTTGTGGACAAAAAATAGACGGACTTTGCGTCAAAAGGAGATTTGCAGCTGTACAATGCAGAAGGCCAAGGCAAAGTGGCGTTGACGACAGGAACCCCCGGACTGGACGGCAAGTGGGTTAACGACGGAATGTTTTTCTTTTCGATGTATAAAAAGTAAGCTTTGTGTTTACTACAGGAAAATTCCTCGTTATTTCAACTGGAATCTCTCTAAAAAGGGGGGGCTGTAATGGATTTTCTGTGATAACCCGGTGATAACGCATGTAGCCAGCCTAGCCTAGCCGGATCGCCAGGAGTTGGCCTTGCAATAGGCTAGCTTACGTGCTTGCACAAACATAACTGCCTGCGGTGGAATAAAGTGTCCCTGAAGTAAACACATCTCTTCTATGTCTTCTGAGAGCTCCGCCTAACCATGCAACGTTAATATTCATTCGTACTAAGGAAAATTGATGAATCCAAGGGAAAACCGTTGTTTCCAGCAAGCCTCGTTTTGTAGCTAAAATAACGGGTTTACTCCGGACAACCGATTATTCTGTGTTAAATCAAACAATCCAAGGAGTGAGTGCAAGATTGAGGAGACAATATAGCCCTCTGCTCTTGCTCAGTGCTAGGTCCTTGAAGGTAAGTCAATCTCAAAAGAATGTGCCTCTTTAAAAAAAGACTCAACTCAGAACCTTTTGTTCCCGTATGTAGCCACCTAAGGTTAAGAATCTTTTTAAAATAAATAGAACTTGGAGGATTGGAGCCTCTTTAGGGCGTAATCGCGAATTTTGAAAAGTTTAAATTTTAGCCCCCCCCCCTGTTTAGAGTAAAAAATTGTTGAGCGCTCTGAAGTTAAAACCTTTTTCTTCTGTTTTGTAAAGGACGTTGATTTCCACTTGAGGGTCTTTATTGAGAGTATTTACGAAGGTTCTAAAAGAAGAATTTTCGTTTGCCTACAGAAATGACCCATTTTGATTTACAAGGAACCCCGCGAGATTCGCTGGCTCTTATAAACCTAAAAGGGTTTTTCAATCAACAGAAATGGTTCTTTGTAGAACCTTAAAGCTTTAAGAACCTAATAATAAAGCGCCAATTCGCGAGTTCTTTGCAGAACAGGACAAATATGGTTTTTTCAGCAACAACAATTAGATGAACAAAAATGGAAATATTTTTATTTTTTTTATTTTTTGCTTTTCAAAATTATATGCAAACCAACAAATACAATATTTATCGGCTATTTAATGTGAAGCGTTATACAGAACCATAATGTTGTTTGAATATTTTTTTTTTTAATTTATAGAACCTATATGGTGCTTCAAGATCAAAAAGTTATAACAAAGTTGCACTTTTGTCTAAAATTGTAGGCCGGGCGTTTTCGTTCCAACAGGATTACACGGGTTTGGTGATATCTACGGAAGATAGTTCTTTAATAGGCTGTTTTGTTTGTTTACATTTGCTTTGATCATATGATATATTCAACACTTGGAAACAAACCAGTTCTCCAGTACATGTTTTCCTGCCAGTTTTGTTGTGTTTGTTTGTTTTTTTCAAATTTCATTGCACTTTTCTTGGGATGTGGTTTACATGTTCCCATTGATCGATATTCATTGTTGTTATTTTTAGATGGTGTGGTGTTGTTGTTTGTTTTCTAAATTTGGTTTCTGTGATCGTTTGTTTATCATTTCCATTAGCAAATATTTTGTTGGTCTTTGATTAAGGGTGCATTTTATTCTTTTTCTGAGGTTATACCATATTATAGTTTGATTGATTTATTTACTCTAATTTCATTATTAAAGGGACCTTAAAACTGTGCATTTTAAGGGCAAACAGGTTCCAAGTTAATGGTGTACACCGCTATTACACTTTTGGGAAACTTGCTAGAACACTTCCGACAAAATTTATCACAGCAAATAGTACGCCCCCCCCCCATAACTTCACGAGGAAATCTGAGTATTGATACTATTTAGCACATTTTTGCATAAATTTTGTCTCTACCGATTTTTTGGAAGTATGCATGATATTCCTGAAAGAAAAATGAGTTGATTTAAGCTTATTTGCTTTATTGCGGATTAACCACAACGTGCATTCCCGGTTTGGCGCGACAATTTGAGTAGCGAAATCACTACCCTCCGAGAAATGCTAAACATTGAAAATTTTTACGGAAAAGTTGTGATCCCAATTTGATATGTTATAAAAGACCGTCTGCGAACAAACTGGCAACTCTATTTTCTGAAACGAAGGTAAGGGTAACGGAGATACCGCCCAAGATAGAACATGAATTTTATTACAAAGTTCTATGGGGAGGCGTCGTATAATCGTAATAGTGGTGTGCACCTTAAAATCAGAGCTTCCGTGCGCGTGCGTATCCTCGCATCATCACTGCCATGCTTAAGTCATACTGCGAGCGGACGAAAATAGCGTGTTTTCAGCGCACGCGAGCGTCTAGATGCGCGATGTCAACCATAGCAACATGTAAACACGCGCAGCAGAGGAGCGCAAGTCATGGCAGACAGAAAACCGCACGTGTTTTGAAAACGCTTGAATATCATTTTATGGCACATTATAGTTGAGCGGGACCGCGGCCCCTTAATTTTGGGCTGTGAGCAACCGGAGGACTGGGGTAAGTAGCAAGGGGCCGAACCTTGCGCTCCTTCTGAATGCCCGCCCATTTATCGGTGCTTAAATCAGTTTCTCAAGTCTTATTACAACCAGCCTTCGCCTTGTCGTCAGGCTACATCACAACCGTCCAGGACCTGTGGCTAGTTGTTCATACAGCAAAAAACTGACCCTTTTCCTTCGTTCAGTGTTCGACTACCGAGTGGGTGATGTCACGCTGGGCGCCGACGACGCGCTGATTGGGCAAGTACAGACAGATTGCATAATTAGACTGAGTATGGAAATAATTTTAAGCAGTTAAAAAAAAAAAAAAAAAAAACCATTGAGACATTTTTGTGACAAAATAAAACACTAAGAAAATACAGGCTAACTTCAATCCCGTTTCTCAGCCCCCTCCCCAGATTTTAAGGCCACGGTCCCGCCGCCACACAGACGTAGTAAGAGTTCAAAGGGATTGGAATGAGCACCGAAACTGGCTAATCTTAATCCTATACTACAATCTTTTGACGCCACAGCAGTCAGGCATAGTCATCGCTCCATTCAGGTGTTATCATCACAGCAGTCTAAGTGTTGTCATCGTACAGCCCGGCTCGCCTCGTTCAAGTATGCAGAATATCCCACCAGTCCAGTGTCGTCATCATCCAATACGTCGCCATGCATGCCGATCTAGTCCCGTGGTTGTGAGCGCAATGTGGGGTTGGACCCACCCTTCACCCATCCCCCACTGCCCTCAATATGCCCGTCTGCAATGTTTCGTCGAGCAACCACACCAATATGTAGCTTGGCTGTACTCACTATCGCTCCGGACGCCGTCTTCTCCTCACATACGGAGTTTTCCATGCAGAGTTGACATTTTGGTGGGATCTCCAATTTAACAGCACACCACCAGACTAGTCGGTTGTTTTGTTCCATATTGGTACACCACTAATCATGGTATCTCACAATACCTGGACTCGACGATCTTGAAGACCCCGCAACATCCATCTCAAGTTGCAGTTATCTGCCATATAGCTGCCTTATCGACCGCCATGTAAGGTCCTTCGGCCCGGCTGGTGTCACATACCAAGTCGTCCGCCCCCCGTATGGCCATCATCTCAAGTTCGTCCCTGGCCGTCGGCCATCTAGGAGCGTCTGGCGCGTCTGCCTTAGTCTCAAGTCATCCGGCCCATCTGCCATTCGTCTCAAATTGTCCGGCCCGTCTGGCATTCGTCCAAAGTATTCGGCCCGTCGGGCCAATTTCGTCCAAGTCTTCTTGGCCCGTCTGGGCCATTATCCAAAGGCGCCTGGCCACATTGCCATTCATTCAATGTCGCCTGGCACGTCTGCCATTATACACCAAAGTCGTCTGCCCCGTCTGGCCATTCATCCAAGTCGCCTGGCACGTCTGCATTAGTCTCAAGTCAGCCGGCCCCTCGTTTGGACTATACATACAAGGCGTGAGTGGAAGCCGCAAACCTTCTCTGTTCACCGTCGAACCTGCCTTACAACTAGCCACATGGCTGGTTTCTATTCCCTCGCAACGCCTACGCTGTTAATGTACAGCAACAATTATTTCTCCCTCGATCGTCCTTATTGTCTACAACCACCCAAAATTGCTCAACGATCAAATTCAGGCTTTTGGTAGTTCGATTGTCGCCAGATATGGTTGATTTCTTTAGAGTACTTTATATAATAGGCTCTAAATCATCATATAATCCTCCTCCCCTATCATAAAAATACCCATATCTCCACCATCAGCGGAACCTATGGGGATTTCGCCGCCCGCTTAGGATTTCCTACTTGGTCTTGGTGCCGTCAACTACCGAAGCAGGCTCAGTCTGCTTGCTTCCAATCGTTTCAGGCAACTTTCCCGCGAAGTCGGGTACCTCCAGTACTTCCTTGCTTAATCGGCGCTCGGGTTCCTCCGGTATATACTGTATGTTGTTACAAAAAGGATCAAAGCGCAACCGTTTTCGGACTTTCCCTACGGCTCGGAACGTCCACTCCAGCCCTCTGCTTCATTACTAGAGTCCCTTAAACTTTCTAGCGGCCAATCTCGTGGTGGGCTTCATTCAAAAAAATGTTGACCGTATGTCCATACCTCCTTCATCCTCAAACTCGTCATTCCGCCTCCTGGTCTTCTCCTGACTCCCCTTCTTTTACCTGGCAAGCTCTTCAATCGCACCCAATACTCGACCATGACTAAGTCGTCTCCTCTTATCGCAGGAGCCCTGTCCTCGCATGTTCCTTCTTCTGCGTCGCCATCATTCTCGTCTTCCATTCCTGTGCGCTGCTACTCCCGTCGTCGGAACCCCCACTATGTGGGGTGATGGAGCCGTGTAATAAAAAGGTTGAGCTAACTTTTCATTTCTATAGGTCCTCTACTCTACCAGCTGTCCAACTTCAAGCTCTTACTTTGGTACATGGTAGTCCCCATCCCACCAACTCGGGTCCTTCATAGAGCTTTTAACCTATCCGCATTGAAACTACCCCCTCCTTCTGTGGACAGACTTCTGGATGCGGAAAACCACATCTGAGCGCGCGGTTACCACCAGATATTGGCCCTCCCACGGCAAGGCTAACTTCCTGGAAAGTCGCACTTCCGCGTAGGTTATACAACCCACGAACTGCCCGCCCTAAACCCAGGACCATTCACCATTCGGCTCGTAGTTTCCTTTTCTGTCTCTTCATACTGAACTCCAAGCGTGCCTTGCCCTCTCATGAATTCCCCTAATACTTCTCCTCAACTCCTCCGCCTAGTCTGTTTCGCATTCTCCTTCATTGGTACCGCCCACCACCATCAACGGGAACACTGACTTCTCGCCCCAACATCCATCATAGTGGCTCTCGTCGGTCGACTCTTGAACACCTGAACGATCAAGGCGAAGCCCACATAATGAGAGATACTGGTCCCAGTCCTTCTGATTCGGAACGGTTGAATCATGAGCGACACAGCGTTGGTTTATAGTCCGGTTGTAACGCTCGCCCACGGACACATCCGACTTGGGTGTTTTTGTAGGAGTCGTGTAGGGGTTCTGTCTCCTCCCCCAATATCCCGACAACATCTCTCTGAATACCTTCGACTCGAAGTTACGGCCCTGGTTGCAATGGATTCCTTTCAGAACTCCAAACCTACAGACGAACTCATCCACCAACTTCGCTGCAACCGTCTCGGCACATTGATCCCTTATGGCATATGCCTCCATCCACCGGGTCCAGTATCGCCAACGACTAAGATATATGCATTCCCATCATCCGTCTCGGTCAGAGGCCCCCACACATCCAATGCTACCCCTCCAGAGGGGCTCCTACTTTGTACTGTTGAAGTGGGGCTCGGTGACTCTTTGGCGGTCTGTGAGAGCACGTGGTGGCGCAACGATAAGCGCATGACTCCATGATCCTAAGTCTTGAGTTCGAGCCCCGCTGAAGTCAACGTGTTTGTATCCCTGGGCAAGATACTAGTCTCAATTGCTTCGTTCACCCAAGCGAAATATGGGGAGCTGTTATGGGGGATATACAACTAAGTGCTGATTGAGTTGTGCGCCTAGCCAGCAGCCACCTAGATGAAGCGAAAATGATTGTGACGAGTTTCTGATGGAGCGGTAATAATAATTGGCAAATCGCGCCTTGAGGGCACCCCGCAAGGTGGATATGTGCGCGTTATAAATCGACATTATTATTATTATTCCTCCTCTCGCAGCCTTGCACATGGTAATATGACTCACGTCGGCACTCATCCCCATGCACCCAATAGTACCTTTCTCGAACCTTTGGTTGGGTCTTGTTCCGACCCAAGTGCGCTCCTGCCTTCGATGCATGCCGCTCATCTAGCACTCACTTCCGCATGTCCTTGGTAGCATGCGTCCATCCACTTAATAGTCTTCCCACTCACTTTCCCATCGCTTCACCAGGATGCCCCCTTTAACTGCCAACATGTCCCCCACTGGTCCCAATACGTCTTCAAGGCGATACATCTCCCATGGGGGTCGTTCTTAATTCATTACTCTATACTCTGAAAACCCCTCATGATAAAGTTTGGAGCATGTTGCAGACCTCCTAGTGTTGTTATTACACGAGTGAAAAATGGCAGAATTTCCGATAGTGTCCCACAGTTTCTTCTTCGAAACCCTGCCGAATTCGTACTCACCCTCACACAGAAACTCTAAATGTCGCCCAATTTCATGTCATTGTTATGTAAATACAAACTCAGCACAGTTTCGTTGTAAAATGGTCCAGTGTGTCACTTTTAGTACTCAAAGTCAAAAGTCGGAAATAGTCTAAATATTGTCATTATTGACCGAAAACGGCACTTTGGCAGCCGTCCGATACATAACTTGTAAACTTGTCACAGACGATGTATTTCTAGATCCTAATTATGAGAAAAATAGTAAAGTTATACTTTCACCAAATTCAAAACCCTTGAAAATATCTGTATAATCTATTTATTAAGTTTGAATAAGAATCGTCTATAAGAAGTCATAATATTTTGTAAAATAAAGTATGGCCATGCCCCTAAATTTGGATGGACACTTTGTTCCTGAGTAGAAACCCTTTGGCTGGCTAATTTTCTACCTATGCACTAAATTGGTTCGACCCGAACTTCTAGCCAATGATGATCGTGCGCAGGTTACGCTCAGAATAAACACCATATTTGGAACAGACGCAGTTCGAAAATCATAACAAAGGGTATAAATGCGAGAATTGTCCATTGGTTTTGCAGAGTTGTTGACTAGCTCTCACCCCGAGAGGGTCAGCCCTTTCGGGCTATCGCCTGTAGGTTTAAGCTGCTGTGTCCTACCGCCCACGCTGCCTCAGGTGAATAAAATCCCTTCACGTTCATCAGTTCATTGACCACTTAGAAATCCCGAGACACTTAAAGATCTTAATCTGAATTACTCCCATTTATAAGATTCCCATTAAAAGGGCTCATGTCCGAAGCACTCTCAAATTGTAATAGCGTAAAATGTGTTAATGTCACAAGAAAGGATCAAAGAAATAATATTTTTAGCTTATTTTACTCGACGTTCAAATGACTTGCTTTGACTCTCATCTTTTGGTCTGGATTGACTCTGGTGATAACTCAAATGATCAAAAAGATCAAGTGAAAGTACTGTCGAAGAAGTGTTAAGTGGGGAAGCACGCTACACAGCTCCCTCCCCTGATCTACCACCGGCACCTCCTGAGTTTAATATCTACCATGGATACGTGGGTATCTGGCCTTGATGATGACAGCTTCCTACTACGATGTTGAACCTCTAGAAGGACCCACATACAGCCATGACCCGCTTCCCGTTGCACAGCCCCGCTGTCCTCAGGTGAATAAAAGCCCTTCACTTCAGCATCATTGACTCACTTTAGAAATCCCAGAGACACTTTTAAAGATCTTATCTGAATTTACTCCATTTATAAGAATTCCCTTAAAAGGGCTCATGTCCGAAGCACTCTTCAAATTGTAAATATCGGTAAAATGTGTTA